>QAXH01006647.1:49861-73093 GCA_004335635.1 Chloromonas sp. AAM2 | reverse complement strand
TGAAGACCACCAGCGTCCCGATGGACACGAGCTCTGACAGCAGCTCTATGTCGAAGAACACTGCCAACACACCCGCTGTGCACATGGTCAGCAGCGTGGCATTGCGGGGCGTGCCGCTGCCCGGATCCACCCGCGCCTGCAGGGATGCCATGTAAACAAGGGTAAGGGCCAGGCACGCGAGAGAGGCATGGTGAGGGGCATGGTGAGAGGCATGGTGAGAGGCATGGTGAGGGGCATGGTGAGAGGCATGGTGAGGGGCATGGTGAGGGGGCATGGTGAGGGGCATGGTGAGGGGCATGGTGAGAGGCATGGTGAGAGGCATGGTGAGGGGCATGGTGAGAGGCATGGTGAGGGGCATGGTGAGGGGCATGGTGAGAGGCATGGTGAGCCTGAGAAAACCGCATCAGACAAAGGCTGGCAGAGCGCAGGAGCCTGCGCCAACCCAGTCGCAGCGGCCATGACCGGCTGTCAGCTGTGACCAGAGCAGCAGCAGGCAGTGTCCAGTTCTAGAGCACAATCTGTTTGCTTCCTGCCTGAGCCGCCAGAATGCCCTACTAACGTACCAACCCACCAACGTGTTGCTTACCTTCCCTGCATTTGCCGGCCCTCCTTGACAGTGCGCAGGTGAACAACCTGCTCTGCCTCTGCTCCTAGTCTGTGGGTTGTCTGCCCTGATGCCCTGCGCACCTACCGATCTGTTGCCCACCAGTACTCAACCCTAATTGTGTTTGCTCGCCCCCTTTGCCCTGCCTCACCAGCCAAGGCGGCAGCAGGTACTGCCTTCCCAGCGTCACGTAGATGCGTGCCTGGCCCAGCAGGCTGCCCAGCAGACTGGTCAGGATGCCCGTCAGCGCACCGAAGGATACGATCTTGTCGGCCCAGCCAAGGCCCGCCTGAAGGAGACGGCAACACCAGCACATGATGGCAAAACTGACTACAGTTCACTGATGAGCTGGCTAGACTACCAGGTCACTGAACTGACTACCAAAAATCACCTGTTTAGCTGCAAGGTGCTGCTGTTCCTTGCCCTGCTTTTCTGCTTGTGAAAGCATTTCTGTGACCCTGCAAACCCGTCCCAGCAACTCAACTAACATGCTCTGCTGGAGGGCTCGCGGCCACGATTTTCCCAACCCTCGCCAACATCAAGACATCAACGCCGCTCCAGATCACCACTTCCTAGCAAGGTCCAAAGTTCTTTGGCTTAAATCCTCCACTCTTTTCCCTGCCGCGCACCTGTCTGAATGCAACACTGAAAGGCGCGTCGATGTCGATCTGATCGTAGGGCACCATGCCAGTGATGACCACACACATGAGCACGTACAGCACCGTGCAGATGCTCAGACTGCCCACGATGCCGATGGGCAGGTCGCGGCCAGGGTTCTTGACCTCCTCTGCAGCGGTGGAAACCTGCAGGGGGTGGGGAAGGTGCAGGGAAAAGCAAGTAAGAGTGTGTGCATGCGGGTTGCGTTTGGTGTGCGGCCAGCATGCCAAGGGGGTGGGTCGAGTACGGAAAATGGGTGGGTCACGAAATATCAGTGTGGGGATATGGGCAGAGAAGAGAACGTCAAGGGGTGTGAAAGTGCCTATTGAGTGTGTACGGGTACGCATGGGTGCTGCATGGGTTGAAAGCGGGCAAAGTGGGCTGGGTAAGTGAGAGGGTGCGCATGTTTAGAAGGGTGCAGAGTCGGCGTCTATGTGCTGCATGGGATGTGCTTGGGCTGGCAGGGGGCAGGCAGGAGCGGGCTTGTAAGGTAAAGGCTACTTCAGGACACGAGCCTTGCTTGGCAGACTTGCTCGAGTGATGAGTCCTGGGATCTGGATACGCATGTGGGTTCATGTGTGTGCGTTTCTTGGATAGTTTGCATGCCTTCCGCCCTGCTGTGCCCATTCACTGCGGTGAGTAGGCCTTGCCATCGCCCACCCACAGTGTCAAATCCGATGAATGAGAAGAACACCACCGATGCGCCCGTGAAGCAGCCCCGGATGCCAAAGGGCAGGAAGGGAGTGTAGTTCTCCGACTGCACGTTTGGAAACCCTGCAGCAGGACAGGCATGGGCTGCACGGGTCGCATGCAGAGTGTCGGAGAACATGGGCGTACACTTAGAGCGCCGCTTGAAGCCCCCAGCCTGCGGTGTTCCCACACGCCAACCAGAAAGGACACCATTTTGCTCCAGTCTGTCCCAGAGCGGCATACTCAGGGCGCACAGTTGAACTGAGCATCCTGATTACGCGCAGCACAGCTCAACATGTACGTATCAAAGCACAACCTAGTTTGGCATAACATCGTGTACAGCAGAAGCCACACTGTGTCTGTGTGCAATACTGAAGGCGCATCCTCCTTGGCAGCCCTGTTCGTGGGATGTTTCTGGGTATACAACAGAGCAGGATAGTCCGCGTGCAATGTCAAAGGTTCCCGGCACTCTTGTCTGTTTGTGAGGTTGATGGTACGAGACAAAGTAGGCACATCGCCCACCATGCTCAGCATCGTACACGGAGCAGAGCAAAGCAGAGCAGAGCAGACGCAATGAATGCACGCACCCGCACAGAACACAAACACAATGAGCAGAATGTGCGCCACCACGCTGATGCTGTTGAGCAGTGAGCTCTCCTTAGTAGACCGCGCCAGGATCATGCTGCACACCACCACCGAGGCAAGGGCGGGGAAGTCCAGTTCAAAGTCGCCAAACTGCGGCAGACAGACAGACAGCGGTCAGGTAGGATTAGTGTCAGCTGGTGCTTGCCCTGACAATTGGGTCGCTCAGCCGTGCGAATTACGCTTAAATTTGATTCGTTGAATCAGGCCGGCCAGGGTTACCCTTAAGCGAATTGAGCAGCATTGGGCGGAGGGTTGAAACGAGAAGTGAGGGTCGGAGGCCATGAGATAACTGGTCAAAATGCATGAAACGAAGTGCATGACAAGCACCGCCACACGTGTAACGAGGTGCCCCAGCCTGGATGGGGCCACGCGGTCGCTCCCACCTTCCGCTCTCTCACACGCTGTGTGCCTGTGTGTTCGTGTCTGGATGTTAGTCTCTATCTCCCTCTCACTTTCTTTCTCTCATTCTCATTCTCTCTCTCTCACTCACTCTGAGTGCGTGTGTGTGCGTGCGTCTCAACACTCCTGTGCCTTCCCTCACGAGCGCAAGCATTACACCCTGCCTCCCTTTTCACCCGCGCGTCCTCACCTTCAGCCTCAGTGTGTCCGCATCCAATCCTATCAGCGAGGCAAAGTAGCTTGTGAAGCCCTTGGCCACCGCTGCCGCTGACAGGGTGTACTCCAATATGAGGTCACAGGCAGCCACCCTGCATGCTCAGAACAGAGTGACATGGCCATGCAGGAATGAGAACCAGGCGCATGTGCTCTCCATGCCACCTTGGCCACGTGCACAGCTGCGCTGGTACCTGGCACGTGCGCCACAGGTTGATCAGCGTGCTTTGAGCATAGCAATCGCTGAGCTAAGCGAACCGTACAAACACGCAAGTCATGCATGTTCAGGGTGCAACAGTATGTGCATGGTGGACCAGATAAGGCAGCACTGAGGACTCCAGCTGGAATGCAAGATTCTGTTCCTCCAGCTACACAGCCTCCTGCTTAGGTGCAAGCTGTGTGTCATGAAGCCAACAAGGCCGGACAGCAGCTTGGACCCATCGCTCACCAGGCGGCAAACTCTCCAAACCTGTGATCAGTGACAGGCAGAGCACAGAAGAGTGAGAGTTGGGATTCTACGGTTCGACTCTTTGACCTACTGACTGTGGCGGTCCAAGTCTCAGGCACAACTCTGACTGTGCAGCAAGGCAGCCTGTGTTGACGCTACGCTGCGTGCATTTGTATGCCTCGCTCTGAGCACATGCTATATGTGTTGAACAGTGCCTGCATCGTTCTTGTGTACGTGTGCATGCATTTACAACGTCATGAATGCCAGTGCACCAGAGGCTGCACAGATACCCCGTGTGTGCATGCATGCATGCTTGCGCTCATGCCGCTGCTCACGTGAGGCCGATGTAGTTGAAGGCCCCACCAGCCACAGGCAGATCCGCAGCGAACTCAGCGTAACACAAGGATGTCAGCATGGCGGCAACTGCTGCCATTGAATAAGATACAACCACACCCGGCCTGCAAGATGTCACACGTCATGAGCATTCACCTGGTCAGTCGGGGTAAACTGTCTGACTGTCAATACAACTGACTGACTGACTGACTGACTGTCTGACTGTCAATACAACCTAAAACCCAGTCTTCATGTTGTTTGTGTCTGCCAGCATCCGTGTCGCTGCGCCTCTCAGGCAACAGGTGTGCACCGGGCACACCAACAGTGTGTGCATGCTGATGAGGTCGTGAATGCCACTGTTTACCATCCGCATTACTGGTGTCCGGTTGCCGGGTGCTGATCAGCTCATACATGGATGGTGCCTGGTTTGGTTGTCATGCAAGTTGGTCTCGCCTCCGCACCCACCCTGCGTATTTATTGGCTGCCACGCCAGTCAGCACCATGATTCCAGCGCCAATAATGCATCCGATGCCAAGCAAGACTAAGTCTAAGGCCCCCAACACCCTGCAGGCAAGAAGCAGTGGACAAGTGGTGGCGTCAGAGTAACGCGTGTGACCTGTCAATCCTCTCCTGTGTCTACTTCTGGCCACCGATGCCCTTCTGTCCGTCCTCTTCGCCCCGGTGGTTCTTCGATGGCTTGGATGGGCGTTGGTGAATGTAACTTTCACGTTGTATTCTCCAGAGTTCTGGGGCAGCATAACGTCTAACACATCCCTGATGCAAAGTGCTGGATACTGTGCAGCCTGGGCTGCATCAAATGAGCTGCGTGCAGTGCCCCTGATCAGTCCTTGCTGGCAAAGGATTACAGATGCACTGGCTTCCACTGATGACTAGTGTGTATGCGAACTGGGTTGCTGGTGGAAGCTGGAGTGAATGTAACACCTGTCACACCTGTGCATGGCAGCTCCACTAGCTGATGTATCCGACATGTCTTGTATGGATCGGATAACAAACGCTGCGAGCAGTACAACAATGTTACCAACTGTTCGGAGTCAGCTGTGACAACCCAGAAGAATTCTGACTGGTGATCAACTCCATGGTTTGAAAACCAAGATGCGGCAGCACGCTGCTGCTACATGCCTATATTGGATAGCTGACGCTGCATGCATGTACGTGTATGTACAATGAGTGCATGAGTAAGCCATGCTAACCCTTCCGCTTGAACTTGGCCACAGCTCCCTCCTTCTCCACGCGGATCGTCATTTTGCGAATGTAGTCAAAAGCGATACCAACTGAAAGATCTTGTCAACAGGACGTCCGGAGGGGCTGACTCCGTGTGCCGGGTTGGTGCTAGTGCTGCCTCGTTATGGACATCCGACTCAGCGACATACTCATAGTGCTCTGCATCATGATACTGTCGCGGGTGGCGGGCACTGCACCAAAGTGAGGTTTGCCCCGTTTCTGCACCGGTCTGACTGGCAACTAACCGCTGCCATTGACGATGCCACATGACCACTCTTGACGCTTGCAATCTTAGACCCCAGTACGATTTAGAGTGCTTCACTTGCTTGATCATCTGCGTCCTTGAAGTTGACAACCGACGTCCAGGATGGCAGGTGCGTGCTCAGACTGGCGGCTCCTGCTGGCAGCTGCACATTGCATGATGTGGCATGCACAGCCCGTCGTTTGAAACATGTAATCCATCAGCTACGCAATTGGTACGCATGTGACACTATGGGGAATTTGACAACCATAAGAAAGAATGGGAAAGCGTGGGCCCTCTCGTACAGGCCGGGAAGACGAGGACGTAGAAACTGGCCCAGACAACAGGTCTAAGGAGAGCAGAGATGCTGCCAAGGCCTTGGATAGCATGACAAACAGGGTGGGTGCACGCATGCAACAATCATCTCAGTCAGGGTTGTTGTCAGTGACATGATGCACTTGCTATCACGGCTCTGTGCATGTCCGTGCTGAACAAGAGGCCTGCACCAAATCAATCACTGTTTCATGGATTCATGACAGCACAGCATGTATGCAAAGCGCCTACTAAGCGTGCAACCCATTTCATGGCCAGGTCAAAGGATAACTGGCACATGTTCGGCTTGTGTTCGGTGGATAGGGCCAAGTCTCAGCAGTGGCTGTAACGAGTAATTGCTTGTGGGAGAAAGGCAATGTTACGGTCACAAGCGTTCCAGGGACTGCTGTACACATCAGAGTTGCTTCCAGTTCTGTGGCCACGGGCTCGCTTGCAGTCAGTTATATCATCACATGCCTATTATCATGTGTTTGAGCAGGTGCCTGAGAGTCAAGAGCTTGACGAAGGGAAAGTTCAAAAGGTGGGTCGCCCGCATCCAGCTTGCCTTGCTTGCCATGCAGCAGCATCCGTGCTTTGGCGAGACAACTTAGTTCATCCACAGCCATGGCATGACGTCACAGCTGCTTGCGCGCCGTCACTTGCACAATCATTCGGAGCATCCTGCAACGAACACTTTTCAATGTTTGACTGTACTTCAGGCTATCAGCGCATTGGCAGCGGACCAGCAGGCGGACCAAGCGGCGTTGAAGCAACGGGAAAAGGAATTGGCGGCCGTCAAGGTGGGCGGGTTGCTGCGGGTCACGAGCAGTTGAAGGGCCGGTGTGCGCATGTACCCTTGGCAGCAGCACTGCATGCATGGTGTCACAGGCTACCATTGAGGCTGGTTGGATGAGCTGCTCACCTCTGCAGGTCCTGGTGTCCGGAGCCATGCACAACTCTGCCATGAAAGGTCACCATGACAGTCGATGGTTGAGCTACTCATTCCTGCATACAGGTCGTGATGTCATGGACCACCTGTATGTTACTGCGGTTATGACTAGTGTGCCTGCTCACTCTGACTGAGTATCCTCACCCTTCTATCCTGCTAACATGACTCTTCAATTGTTGTGTTGTTGTGGTTGCCCTTCAGCGAGTCTGCCGCCATATCGGCTCATCAAACGCTGCCCAACCGATTCTGGCCCGCTTGAAAATGCAACCATGCTGAGTTGGCCTCTTAACCCGTCTTTGCATGTTTGCATGTTTCCTGGCAGGTGTCCAAGGAAGACATTGATGTCGTTGCGTTAGAGATGGAGGTGGATAAAAAGGTGGCGGAGCGGCGGTTACGGGAACATGGCGGGGATCTGGCGGCTGCCCTCACCTCCTTCATGCAATGACGATGCATGCCCAGTCAACAGGTTATGCGACCACATGAGATGCACGACTAGCATCTCAGGTAGAAATCCAGGTGGCTTTAGAAGCAGACACGTAGCTTGATTGGGGCAGTAAGCCATGGCACAAAGAGCATGCAGCTGCAGGGCAGGCCGCTGTGAGGACTCAGGATGGAACCTGATGGCATTGACTGGTTATCACCCAGTCAGGAAAGGACATGAAGCAAGCAATCAGGGCAAATACAGGTGATACAGGATGCGTCCTGTGCACACGAGTCAGACCCCAGCATGAGCAAGACTGCTTGCGTCTGTTGGTTGATGTCTGTAGGATGCCAAGTGCCAGACGACCAAAAAAATGTTTGCCAGTTGTGGGACAGTTCGTGTGGACTGCACTGGAACCAGTGGCATTGTGTTGGTGTCATATGATTTGGCATGACACTATTGTGTGTAGTGGCATCGAGTGTAGTGGCATTGAGTTTGTTACCCATTGTACGCGTCAGCCAGTTCTGGGACAGCACTGGAATCTGTGGTTATGTGTTGGTGTGTGTGTGTGTCTCAGGACTGGCAATCATTCGACTCCTTTACACGGTGGGCGAGAAGAGTTACCAGCACAGTTTACCAACTCCAGGACAGATGGCTATACACCAGTGCACGATACTCGAACTGTCCCAGAACTGGCAACCTTCTTTTTTTTCATGTAGTTGCACTGTACTGGAGACAGAGCATGTGGTGTCCTTTGCATCAACGGGCATAGCATCTGCGCGCTCAAATCGCATAAATTTGGAGCTGGTAGGGCTTGTCCTTTTGTTTTCCATTCAAGCAGTGTTGCGAACCCCCTCTGTCTTTCTGTGTTACCGTATTCGTACTTTTGTTATCCTATGCCATCTCCTGTACTAGCAGTTCCTACCCAGCGCTGTACCTCGGATTTTGTTTGTGAGCCCTGGGAACACGACTTTCCTCGGCACGACGTGGAGAGCAGACAGCACCTTTCTAGTGCCTTGTCAGTGTTACTGCCTACTAGTAGCTCAGCAGGATGGCAGGTCAGCTACGCTCCACTTGGTTTGCCAGACCCCACTCGCCGCACGGCATGGCTGGCTTCCAGCTCCCACACACAGCTCCAGCTTCCAGCTCCCACACACAGAAGACATGAATTACAGCCCACACACACCAGTGCTCGGCGGCCAGCACCCACCAGGAGGGCCGAGGGGCTCCGGAGTTCCACCTCCCTGATCCCTTACATACGCAGTTCGGCCCGACATAGGTGCAAACGCGTCAAATAGTTGTACTAAATGATTGTACAGAACTCATTGCCTCGCTGGAAAAGCAGCTATTCTCCACGCCACATACGCAATTCCCCTGGCAATTGCACCAGTCCGATTCATACGTGCACAAGCACCCTCGTCATGTTGAATGGGAACTGCAGCACTGGTCATGCATTGGTCCGCCCACATCAGCTGCTCAGCATACATCCAAACGTGTATGCCAAGCTGTGGAGGTACCTAAGCGTGTCAAAGGGCTGCTATCACCGCCTATCCAATGGCCAGCCAACCAAGCCCATTCACATGAAAAGTATAAACAAGTTGTCCCGTCACCTGAGGCTTAGTGACTGTAAGGATTTATGCACCACGGACATAAATCAAAATCAATCCAGTGACAGTTGCAAACAGAGTATGGTCACTGGGTCAGACCAGCCTGACTGATGCTGTGGATTGCACGCGGGGCAGCGCAATAACTGAGCATTGTTGCCCTACCGTGTGTCGTGATGAAGAAGTTGCTGGAACCCGAGACAAAAACACAGGTGTGAAGACAAAAAAACAGATGCGATGTAGGTTGGACGAGCTGGAGTCCCTCCCCTCATGTGACAGGCTGCATGGTTTGTATTGCCCGCGCCTTTGTTGCAAGCAGAAGACATGCAGGGCTTCTGCTCCAGAACAAGGCAGAGCCAAGCATTTGCAAAGCAGTTGAAAACGAACCACAGAATGGAAGTGTAGTGGACGTGGAAATCAACTTTTCCAGGGGGACAAGTCAAAGTTTGGGCAAAACTGTTTGCCGCCACAATGGTGTAGAAAAGACGCAGGAACAGGCGCCTTCTATCCTACTTGAGCACGACTGCAGAAAAGGAATGAGGTGCAGCAAAACTACCACAGATGGATGTTTTCCATCTTGACAGTGTGTGGCACCATCACCAAGCCCAAGCTCAGGACAGGTACATTTATCTGCCCTAGGATAGTCCAAGCAGGGAAGTATGCCCTTTGACGCGCCTCACAAGGCCAAACACGCACAGTGTCCAAGGGCACGAGACAGACTCTCAAGCTAACAGCCGGGCTGTGATCTTCTTACAGCTAGCGTTAGCTGTCACGCTCTCCTGCAAGTCAGGATTCATTCCTGCAGTCATGAGTACACACAGCCTACTTCCTGCCTTTCAGCAGTTCTTGTTACCACAATGACCACACCAAACACTGAACAAAAGCAAGCCGCAGAGGCCTCTAACAGTATGCTTTACAACACCACGCCAGCACCACTCCGTGACCCACATACACCACCTGACTTGCAACCACTACCAACAGACGGCAACTGCATGTTGCCCTGCCACATGGCTGCACTAACACAGGCTTAGCAAGCATTCCGTTACACCACATGATATGATGAATGCTTCAACACACACACCATGAGACCAGGCGCCGCATGCATGCCAATGCAGTACTTGTGCATGAACACAACAAACTTGCATATTCGCTGCCACGGCCAAATCACCGGCTAGCAGCTAGGCGCACACTTCACTTCAAGTGCTGATGCCCACAGACACCAACATTCAGAGCAAGGATTGCCATCACCCTCTGCAAACTGGCAATTTCCCAAGGGAGGACGCTGCCCGCAGCTCTGAGAAGCAGCGGTGTCTGAGTGCATCAGGCAATGCGCCTTGACTACTCATGTGGTAGGATCACCCCTCATGACTGTGGAGTTGAAGGGTGAATCCCAGCGCTAACTTGTCAGGCTTGTCAAGGTGACTCAAACACAATGGCTGCCACAGTGCGCAGCACTCGGTGAAGCAAGTTACCTGGGGCAGCGAAGGGCAGCATATGGCACCATGAGGGGATATGCATGTGCATGAGCATGCATGTACAGCATGAAGCAAATGCTGCATGCGTGCACCATGGGTGTGGCATGCTACCTCATGCTTGGCCAATTGCTGTGTGGTGCTGCAGCACTGATTGGGCCAGTGCTTCTGCCACTGCTGTCGCTGCCAGCAACTGCTGCCACTGCCAGGCCACGCCACTGCTGCAGCTGCTGCTGTAATGCACTCCGCTGCAAGCGGTTTGCCAACAAACGCCGGCAATGCTTGTTTGGCATGTGGCACCGTTGGCAAACGGCTTCAACAAGCAGACCGCCCCTTTGAAGCCGCTGGGTTGCATGCATCACAGCCCACACACAGCTGGAAGGCTTTGCCTGCCTACAGATCTTCAAAGCTTGCCATAATAATCGAGTCTCCATTGCCCTGTACCCGGACAGCTGGTGAACCATCTGGTAACGCCTCATGAGTGAGAATCACATGAGAAGGTGTGACCACGGGCCAGGACGCATGTGGACTCTTGCCCCGGACGGGTGGCGAGGGCGACTCAGCTCGGCTGCTGCCAGCTGGCCGCTGGCTGGCCTGGCATGGCTGGGGGCCTGGTGACGTCGAGCTGGTGCGGCTGGGCTGCTGTGGTTGGCTCCCAGGCAGCCGTGCAGGTGGTGGTGACAAGCCTCCAGCCTGTGGATGATTTGCCGCCTCTCCAGCCGCTGATGGCTGAAGGCCTGCCACTGATGCTGGCCCTGATGCTGATGTAGTGCCCACCTTTGGTGGCAATGTACCTGGACTGGCTGACCCACTGTCAGACTTCTTGCTGCCTGCTAAGGCAGCTGCACGACTGCTGTCCATGCCTTTGGAACCCGAGGACTGTTGTGACAGGGGCGATTGGCCTGTGGAGCTGCTCTTGCCAGCAGCAGCAGCAGCAGCTGTGGCAGCTTGACTCAGCGACAGTGGGTCTGTGCCAGGGGTGTCAGGAACAGCACCACCAGGAGCACGAGAGGGCTGCAGAGGGCTGTTGTTGTCCAGCAATCCTGCTGTGCCGCTCTTCGACTGAACAGCGCCCTGTGCCGCGGCCTGGACAGCCGTGCCAGAGTTATAACGCGACTTCACTGTTGAGCCATGACTGCGTGTACTGGACGCCTGAGTTGCAGCAGTTGGAGCGGCGGGAGCTCTTTTGGTGGCTGACTGTTGCTGAGTAGCTCCTTGCAGGATGGGATCACCTTGGTCAGAGACAGTTTGACGTTCAGCTGGTGACCTGGAGCCTGACCTGCTAGACGTTGCTAAGAGGTTTGCACTGCTATTCCTTGTGAAGGATGTACAGTCGCTCAGCCCTGCTGACGAGCTGCTGCTGTTGCTGCGTAAGTGGCTGGGCATGATGGTTGGAGTGCTGTAGGAGGCAGAGGAGCTAATGCCGCTGCTGGGGCTGCCAGTGCTTGCATTGATAGGTGCAGGATTTGTTGCTGTTTGACTCATAGTTGTGGAAAGAGAACCATCTGCTGTTGTGGGTGCTCTGACAATCACTACATGTGGCACTGCTGGGGGCGGCTGCTCTTGATTGCTGCTTGCTGGTGCGCCCTGCTGTCCAAGTACCACTACGTGCGGCGCTGCCGCTGACTCAGACTCTCCAGCCTTGGGAGGAGGCGTGCCCGGTGGCCTGACAACCACTACGTGTGATGTAGGCTGCATTCTAGCTTCTGATGCCGGCTGTTCAATCACTATCACCCGTGATCCTGTTGGTGCTTGCTGCTGATCCGCTGGATGGCTGGCCGCGCCTGGTTGCTTGCCGCTCAGCTTGGATCCAGCCACTGCAGCCTGCTGCTTACCCACTCTGTCGTCGACCACAGCTGGCTGCTTCTCTTCAGCCTTGGATCCAGCCGTTGCTGGCCGCTTCCCTACTGCTCTGGGGCCAGCTGCAGCCTGCTGCTGTTCTGCCTCCCACCCACCAGCCGTTGATGCCTGCCTCTCACCCGCCTTGCCAGCAGCGGCTGCTTGCTGCTGCCCACCTGATCTGGGGGCAGCCGATGCTGACTGCTCCCGGCTAGCCTTGGCAGCAGCCGCTGCCGACCACTGCCCACCCAGCACGTTTGTCTTAGCTGCTGGCTGCCGCTGTTTGTCCCCTGCTGCAGGCGCCAGCGGTTGCTCCATCGCCACCATGTGCTGCGGCTTCCCCGGCATGCGTGTGTTGGGTGCTGGCGTGCGCTCCCGGGCAAGAGCTCCCTCAAGCCAGCCACCTGGGGCGCAGGGAGCAGGCGGGCAGCGGCTGGGCAGCAGCAGCTGAAAGCTAGGCCAGGGCCAGCAAACCATGCTCCCGCGCGCAGCACATGTCCAGGCTACCCAGCGACTCAGCAGCCGTGGAATGTCAGCTGTGGGTCAATGCTGTGGGGCACTGGCTGGCTGTCTGTGTGTGGGAATGCTCTGAGAGCAGCACTGCTGTTTGCCTGTGAGAGGCCACTGCATTTCTCAGTGGAGTGGGCATGGATGCATTCATGCATGTGCATGCGGTTATGCCATGCAGCATACGTTCATGTGACCATGCCATGTGGAGATGGGTGCACTTGACAAGATGTGACGAGCCTGCATCTCCAAACTCGTTATCATGTACTAGTCTCTGTACATTCCCACTCATCACCGCAGCTACACTCCACCTGCCAAGATTCCCACAAACTATTTCTTGCAACCAAACGCCCTCTGTAAGCATCAGACAATTGCGTTTCATAATCTGCAAGTGGTGTTGACTGCTTGCATGGTGCACTGCCCCACAATCCCTTGGGCTTTCACCCGCCTCACCATTTTCCCGTGTGCCGCTTGATGGTGACGAGTTGGAGACTTGCACCGGCACCTGAACTGGCATGGGCATGGCCGCTGCTCCACCAGCAGCACCTGCTCCAGCCGCTGCCGCTCCACCACCTGTCCCGCTGGTGCTGGCTGCTGCCCCACCGCCACCACCCGCTGATGACGTACCAGCAGTACCACCACCACCACCACCACCAGCAGCGGTTGCTCCCCCAGTGCCACCACCGCCCCCTGAGCTGCCAGTGCTTGCTGTGGTGCTACTACTGCTCAATGGTGGCCGGCCTCCTCCACCAGTGGATACCACGTTGTTCGTGACTGTGCCTGCAAAGGCCACCGGCACGCCAGTAGCCGGTACCGACACCACCGTTGTGCTTTGAGGCGCTGTGTAGATATCGCCTACTCGGGTGCCGGAGGGGGTCTGTGGAGGGGATGGGTGACTGCTGGGGCCCGGCGAGCCGGCTATCCCCGAACGCATTGACATGTTCGCTTTCACGTTTCCAGTGTTGGCCCCAGTTGTAGGTCCTGTGCCGACGGCTTGTTGCTGCCGTTCCTGTGGCGAAAATGGCTGCGGGCTGCCCGGCGACTGCGGAGGGCTGGGTGAGGCGCCAGGGCTGCCAGAACTGCCTGAGAGGGTGGTTGTTTCGGTTGTGATGGTGGGCGGTGCGAGCAAAGTGTAGCTTCCGCCTGGCTGGGGCGTTTGCGGCCCTGTTCCCATGTTTTGCTGCATGTTCTGGGCTGCTGACATGTTCTGTGCCATGGCGTATGCCCCAATGCTTTGCATGAAGGGTGTGACCTGGTTGATGAGATCTGCCATCTCGGGGTCCATGTCCACCTGTGAGCAGATTGCAACACCACCGCGGTGACAGGTGGCGACTAACATCATCCTAGAAGAAATGCCCACAAGGTTTTGCAATGAGGAAGTGGCCACACCACCTTACCAGCAGTTGTTACCAACAACAAGCAAGCATGCTCACTTAGGCACTGAGTGGCACTTGCAGGCACATGCCTCGATCATTGCACAATCAAGTGTACATTTGTACTGTGTTGTCTTTTGCAGAGCACGCAATACCAACTCACACAATCAAGGTGATCCTGCACACGCTGGGTGGAAATGCATTGTTACTAACTCACACCATTTTTAGTAGTAAAGGACATGCTTTGCACACTGCATAACTCAGCCCATCAAGGCAAGCATGCACAAGAATGGCAGTTGCACAGGGGCGCCTACTTGACTGATGCACATTGCATACGGCGGAAAAGCTGGCTAATGTGCAGGTGTTGGCGAGATTTGCGTGGGCACCAGACACCTCTGACACCCTACACCACTGCTGCCCTCTGTGCAAGGCTCACCACAGTGCGCGGTGTGGCGAGCTTCGCCCCGTTCCTCTCCACACAGTCCACGAAGGACACCAGGAGGTCCTGCTTGATGGCCATGAACGCGTCGCGGTTAGCGGCCTCCAGGTAGAAGCTGCAGCAAATCACGAGCACCCAAAGAATGTAACAGAAGCACTCACTTGGGCACATCAACAAACAAACCAGTCAGCCAGCCACCAAACACTGACCGTATACAACGGCACAAGGTCTTCCTGATTGCAGAGGATTACAATCGTGGACATGCCTGGCTGTGCTGCTGAAAGCTGCTTCGCCAGCACGTATTGCACCCCTGAGACATCTGGCTATACGACTGCTGCTTGGCCTGCAGGACTGTGATGTGGGTGCAACGAGCCGAACGCCTGGCTCCCACCTCATGTAGATCTTTGCATCGTCCGGAGCTATCTTGTCCAAGAAGACGCGCCTGTGCAGCTTGTTGATGACCCGAGTGTCATTGCGCACTATGCGACGAATGTCTTGAACTATGGCGTTAGCCTGCAGCGGGGCCGGCAGAGCAACAATACTGACTGGGCAGGAGGGGCGTCCATTCCAACACCACCAGCGCACCCATGAGAATTCTAGCAGAGAGTGGAAGCACCGCAGCACCAAGCGCGCTGACAGGTCACATGCAAACAGGGCAGGTGGCCCACAACGCTCCACATCGCCTGTATGCTGTACCCCAACGTTTTCAAAGCTTTCCTGCAGCAAATGAACTCCCACCCTCTCCACCCTTGAAAACCTAGCCCGGTCCACCAGAGCCCACATTTCCAATGCTTCTCTGACCAAGCTCCTTACCCTGTATCCTTAAAGCCTAGGCCGATCCACCCACACCCACCTTTGGCACGTCTTGTACTCGGATGCTGAGCATCTCATAGAACCTCCACTCCCTGTTCTTGCGGCTGACATTGAGCACAATGTTCTTGGAGAACACGGCGTTGGGTATGACGTACACCTCGCGCTCGAAGGAGCGCACGTTGGTGCGGTACCACCCGATGTCGATCACGAACCCCTCCACCACCTTGTTGTTGTGAAAGAAGGTGATTTCATCCCCAACCTCAAAAGGGTTCTGCGCGCGAAGTTGTTACGGAACAGGACTGAATGAGGCATCGAGTTGTCAAGTCACAGGCATCCAGTGATTGCTATCATGGGCACCAGCAAGAGATTCATACACCAGTTTAACCCGCCCCTCGTTTATGAAGAAGCAAGTAGGAGAGCTGTGGCATGTGCCGCTCAGCACCGCACTTAATACGCAAGACATGCATCACAATGACCAGAGTGGTTGCAAGAAGCAACCTGCCCTGGCCTTGCAAGTCAGTGAACGTACATTGCAATAAGAGCATGAAAATTGGGATCCCGACACACCCATCATCCGAGCTTTGCTCAGCGCCTTATGAAGCGATCCTTGCCATAGAAACAGCCATGTTCCAAACTGCAAATCCTTTGGAAATCCGCCTTCCCATCCGCAACCCACCGTTGACATGATAAGGAATCCGTTGAGCAGGTTCTCACAGATCTCCCTGCCCGCCAAACCAATGGCCAGACCACCAATACCTCCGATAGCAAGCACAGATGTCACTGCAGGCAGGAGGCAGAGACAGGCACGCCGCATGGGAAGACGCATTTGCTGGTACACAGGCCGAGCCCAGTCCACGCTCCCCCAGCAATTAAGAGCCAGTCACAGCCCAATGCTGCCTACCATCCACTTGCCTCTCCAGACTGACATGAAATGCATCAACTCGATCTGCTTCTTTGCATCAGTCATGCCTCGCCACTCTGCAGCGCCTGTGCTGTGTCCCCTTCTGGCACACTCTCCACACACCCTCTAGCCCAAGCGCCTGGATGCCAAGGACAAAGCTCATGACATAGATCACGAACGTGCCCAGCTTGTCATACGCTTCCCACCGCCGCTGGGTTGTCACATCACCCTTCATCTCGGCCTGAGGGGGGCAGGTACACAGCCACAACATGGGAGTGCTTACACCTCCAGTGCAACCGTGTGCAGTGGCATGACCACACGCTGCTGCATGCACCTGACACAGGTTTAGGCTCATTGTGCTCAAGCTGCATACATGTCAGGTTGGGCAAGGTGTGTCCAAGCCACACGCATATCCCTGAGCGTGGCTGTTGTAGCCGATTGACTAGCAGGCACGTGAAAAGGATTGCTGGATGAGCCTGCAGTGCCTGAATGGCTTGCTGCAATGCCCACCTGCCACGCATTCTCCTTGCAAAAGCGTGACTTGAGGTTGAACACCACGCTGGCAAATCCCAGAATGAAGCTGGTGGACAAGATGCTCTTGACCACATGCTGCACAGTGGCCTGCATTTGTGGGGCAAGCACGTGTGCGCGCGTCTTTTGAATGCATTCCACTGCGGCCACTGTGTTCCTCCCACTTCCACAAGCCAAGGGCTGCTGCGAACGACGCAAAACCTGCAGTCTAGCTCGTGCCGGGCATCTCCGGGCCAATCAGGTGCTGCACCATCCATACACGACAGCGCATATGCCTTGCTCATGGCCAGTTTGGTGGTGTGCCTGACCAATCCAGCAGACGTTATCTATACTGCTCACCTTGGGTACGCCAATAAGGGATGGAACATAAGCATCTGACACAGTGCACAAGGCTGCGATGAAGAGCAGCAGCTCCAGCGGCTGATACACCTGTGTGCATGGGCAACAAGCCAGTCATGCATGTGCTCAGCGCTTAGCTGCGCATGTGCATTGAACATGTCAACTATTGAGTGTGCTGAGCAGCTCATGCCTGTGTGGTCAAATGCTACCATGACAGGACATGGACAGCCGGACGTTGGCATGAGCATGGCTAGCATGAGCATGGGCTGTCAGCTTCGGTGGGTACCATACACGGCTGAGCTGATCCATGTGGAAAAACTGCACAAGGTTCCTGCATGGAGCAACTCACAGTGGGGCTCCTGCCTGTTCTGTTCACCACCATGCACTGGCTGCCACGCAGCCCTGTAATTGCTGACCTGTTGTAGTCATGCAGTGTTGCATGCATAGCCTACAAACCACCCATACACATGGCCGCCCACCAATGAGCCGTTCAAGCTCAACCCGGTCGTGCATGCTGCCATACTGTGCATGCCCGGCTCCAGGCATCGAGTAGCTCACCTCTCGTAAGATGTAGAAGAGCTTTGTCTTGTCCCATTGGACTGGACTAGAAGAAAACTTGGACAGTGTCATGAGAAAGTTGTTCATGCCATAGCGTAGCACAAGGATGGCCCCAGAGATGACCAAGAGCTGCCTGAAGGCTACTGACTTTGCCACACGCCGCAGCACAGTGGTAATGGCTGCCGTGAATTCCATGCCCACTGTGAATTGTAGTGTGATGGTGGCGAACACCGCCCCACCCACGAAGATGAGGGAAAACATAACAATATGGATAGGCCGTAACTGGAAACCCGATTGGGTCATGATGGGTGGAGGTGGCTCAGAGATGTGCGGGGGAGGGGCGGGAGGTGGTGACGAGCCGGTGGTACCCGCTGCGGCGTTGTTAGGAAGCTGTGGGGTGCCGTTCCCATGGCTTGATGCATGCGTCTGTGCTGTGCTCACTGATGGCGTGCTGACGCTAGCTGTTGTGCTTGGCCTTCGAGGTCTTCCAATGCAGGAAAGACTTGCGCATGGCCAGTATCCTAACGTTGGGGGCCCACACCTCCAACCGGCGCCCAGCGATGGCGGCGTGCTTATGGACCGCCGGTGTAGCGCATTCTTCATTGCGTGAGAGACGGACGCCTCGGATGAAGGCTTGGGCTCAGAGGGAGCCCAAGCCTATGTAACACTGGCTTGGTGGTGCCTCAGCTCATGTAAGCGTAGCTGCCTGTGCACAGCTTTGCGTCAATAATGGCAGCTCAGCAACGTGCGTTTTGCAGTCCCGCGTTGAGCCTTGTGTCGGACTTGTGTGTGCTCTTGCGTACGTACCAGAATGGATTTTGAGATTATGGGCGGAGCAAGATAGCAATTTGCAATTGCCCGCTTCCCAAGAATTGATGGATTCACGAGAGGCAAAAATCCACTGAGCCGTTTTAGCAGTTGCTGAAGTATGATGCTTGCTGAGTGAACGATCGCTCGACTGTTCAAACTGACACGAAGCGAGAGCTGAAAACTTTGCACGCTCCTCATCCCATCTTGCCCCCGTTCAGTCCTTGCGGTGTGGGTGTGTACGGCAGCCCTAAGCACAGACTTGCCAGCTAAGGCAGTGTGCAGGCATGTGCTATCTGCATGCTTCTCATGTCGTCGTACAGCTAGTCACTGCTTCAGGCTGAAGCTCACTCTGAGTCACCCACCTCTCTCTTAGACGCTGCAACATGGACACGGAAGACCCTCTCAGTCAGTCTCTTCTGGAGCTTCCAAGCAGCACCAAAAAGGACCTTGCTGCCATCAACTGCTCATTGGCATCAAGCATAACGCTTTGGCTGAAAAAGCATGGAAAGTGAGTTGGCTCACCTCATGTGACCGAACAATGTTTGCCACTCTACAGAATGTTTGCACCCACAGCCCGTCACAAACAGCGAGCATCGCCCCACAACAATACGCAGGCATGAAAAAAACAGGCTATTGGCCACTGTGCTGCTTGATTGCAGGTCCGTTCGGCCAAAACTGTCAGCAGAGCAGAAGCAGCAGCTCAAGGAGTGCTTTGAACTCATGGTTAGTAGCCCAGTCCTCATCAGTCCTCATCAGCTAATATGGCCTGGGGTCATGTGCCCTGCATCTGGCTGCAGTTCTCTTGTACGTACACATGTGTGCGTCCACAGCCCAACAAACTACGTGTAATTGTTCCACACTGCTGGTCTTAGCCCAATCCGGTTATCACTCACACTTTTCCGGTTGTCACTGATGTGGTGTGATACTTCACTGTCACTGTGTGGCTAGCAGCAAACACACAACACCCATTGTCTCCCTTTCTTCATCAGTCGTACAGCATAGGTTCTTGGCTCGTGAGCATGCCTGCAGGACCAGGACGGTTCAGGTGCTATTGACTCGGATGAGCTCGGTGCAGCGTTCAAGCTTCTCGGTGCGTGCCACACGGATTGCTGGCTGACACGACTAGCACCGAACACGAAGGGATGGATCCATCTGCAACATACATGTCCCAAGCACGTCATGTGGTGCATGGACTCCTGCCCAGTGTGTGACCATCTCATCGTGTATTTTGGGCTGGGTATGGGCTCTGAATATACTTTGCATAAGAGCCTGGTGTGCGGCCATAGGTTGTGGCTTGATGCCCACGTGCAATTGGCATGCAGTTGAGATCTTCAGCGTTGCTGCACATTCCTGCCAATTCTCCTGCACATTTCAGATTTGACTTGATCATGACAGCAATTGCATTGGCTTGGCAGGCGACAAACAGTGCTGGCTGACGCGCTTGTGCTCTTGCTATGGCTGGCCCAACGGTCTTGTGCACTTGTCTTGTGTGTCCCCAGGCATCAAGATGAAGATGTCGGAGCTGGTTGAATTGGTGCAGGAGGTGGATCATGATGGGAGCGGGGAGGTGAGTGAGTGAGTGGGTGAGTGAGTGTATACTTTCATCTGTATCGTCCGGCAAGTCAAACAGAAGGCGAGCACGGCACCACCAGGCACAGCAGGGCAGGGCGAGCTGGGTGCGGCGGCTGAGGAGACGCTACGGATAGAGTCAGTGATAGAGACAAGGCAGCAGTGAGCAGCATGTGGGTTTGGTGGTGGTACACAGCTGAGACAATGCGAGGTGCTGTTTGCAGCACTGTGTGTGGGATAAGGGCAAGGGGGAGACAGATCTAGTAGCAGTGAGTGACAGGCTGCACTCCACCATCAAGTAAACAGACATACCACAAAGCCTGGCCTTGTCGATCTGTGATCCTACCTCAGGCCAAACCTGCCATGCTCGTGACCTGCTGCCCGGGCTCTTGCGCTGCAGGTGGAGTATCTTGAGTTCCTGGAGATCATGACCACCACCCTTCAGCGTCTGGCCGAGGAAAGGGAATCCGACGAAAACACATCCAGTGATGGCCAGGTGAGGAGGGCACCAATCCAGGTGCTAGCCCTATTGCTGGTGGACCTCATGAGTTGACAGGTGGTTGCAACGTGTGAGTAAGATCCGTTACGCTGCCGTGTGTATTGTTGTTCCGTACAAACCAAGCGCAGGCTCAAACTGCCTCACCTGCATGAGTGAGCTTCCTGATGTGCACGCATACTTTGTGTTTTTGTCAAAATGTGGCACAACCAAACATCAAGGCTCAGCTCATGCCCAGCCCAGATGCTGAGATCCACCGTTTGTGAACATGCCAGCCTCCCACTCTTGGGCGAGCATGCCACTCATGTATTCGCTATCAGGAACATGCTTTCAATGGCATGCTTGGGGAGATGCTGACGTCCTGCTTCAGAGCCATGTGCTCACTGCCCACGCAATCTGAATTGTTGCGATTTGAGCCTGTGTATGAATCGTGGACAGGACAGGTGTGCTTGCAACTCGCAATGCCAGTCAACTCAAGTGCACCTGGATCGTGTACCTGGGCACGCGTAGGTGCCATTCGCACTCATGGCGACGGCGTACCGGCGCAAACGTCTCATGGAGGGCATCATCAGCGGCGATAAGGAAGTAATGACACAGATCACGCAACTCAGCGAGCGCCAAGCGCAGGAAGCGGCGTCCGCCGCGACACGCAGCGCGGCCGAGGAGCTCGCCATGCGCGGGGAAAGGGGCGCGGAGGCTGAGGTAAGAGCGCGACCGCAACGCACTTATTGAAGCTGTAGTTTGTGAACTGTAGTTCAATAGTGATAGAAACTGCAGCTTCCGACTTCTTGACAGACTGGAAGCATGGTGGTTGTCATGCCCATAGTATAACTTGCCGATTATGCATTGATGTGGTTGTCGCCTTGCGTCCAGCACCTGGTCTGTGATGAAGTTTTGTACAACTTCCGAGCTGACACTTATAGATGCCAGTCACGTGTGCGGAGCCACATGATAAGTTGGCCAAGTTTTCTGCGGTGCAGGTGCGTAAGATGCTCAACACAATCACAAAGAAGAGCCTCGAGCGGTTGTCAGCCATGCGTGTGGATCAAAACATGCTGATGTCTCTATCGCCAGAGGAGCGAAGGCTGTTGGCGCAAGTGGCGGCTCGGGTAGGCTCCCCGCCTCGAGGGTCGGCGCGGCCAGGCCCTTCTCCCGTGCCGCTGCCCCCTGTGGCGGGCGCTACGAACACCGCGGCGCCAACGCCCGGCCAACAAGGATCGGGCACGGGTGCTGGCTGCTTGCGGCGAAACACTTGGGGCCCGAGCAGTACATTTGGACCGCTAGCAGGTTCGGCAGTAGCGGCAGAGCGTTCAAGCGGGTTTGGACGTTCCACGAGCCAAGTTAAGCGATTGCCGCTTGTACCAACGAGCAAATGGCAGCACTACACGCGCACTGCAGGGCATCACCAGCTGTTGGAAATGCCACAAGTGTTTGGGTTGAAGTTTTCAAAGCCCACGTTGAAACTGGGCATGGCGGGAGGGGGGCGGGGAGCGCTCAATGGTGCCTTGCCCGGCCTGCCCAACAAACCTGACACTTCCTCCGCCTTGTAGCGTATGCTCCACCCAACTATCTCTTAGCCCAATTCAACGCATCTCCAACCTGACACACGCCGTTACCGCCACACAAAAAATGCCATAAAAAAAATGTTTGCCAGTTCTGGGACACTTCCCAAGAACGCCACTGGAACCAGAGTAGGGCTTGGTAATAGTGACACTCCACCCATGCTGCATTTAGCACGCCTGTGTGCCTCATGGGCGTGCGCCGCTCAAACCTTATTTGAGTGGGCAGGTCCCTCAATGTACGCACACTCAGCCTCTTGCTGGCGCTGACATGCATGTGCAACGCAACCGCACAACAGCACCGCACAGAAGCTGGCCCTTAGCAGCACTGTACGCCTGGCAATCTTGCCCACACATGCAGTGCTTTTCTTTTCTTGCCTGACGCGTTCCTCCTTGTCTGCTCTTTTGGATAGGTGCTTTGCACTATGCTGCGCCCTACGAGGCGTTCGATGCAATGGTGAGATGCACTGGGTTGAGATGCAGGTCTGTAGGAGGCCATTCATTTCATGTTCTTGCTGTCATTCAAGGCACTGTTGATATCTCGCGGCACGAAATGTTCACGAACATTCCGGGCACGTTGCAGGAGTTGGTCGCCTTACAAGGCCGTTGAAGGTGAAGTTTTCAGGCACATGTGTGTGAGGTTCAAGGTGATTCTGTAAGAGTACGCTTAAAGCTTCCATCAACCTGCTGTTATACCGACATACAGGTGGATTGCCGGTGCATCAGTGAGCTGCAAGGGGAATCGCACCCCGGTCTGTTAATCACTCTTTACATTACAACCCTCACCGAGTGGCGTCACAGCCATGTTTGCGCAAGCAAACGCACACTCACGTAAACGCACACCGGTGGTCCGGGCCAGTCTATGCTTCGGTATGGCCAAAAGATCACCCTGTGCCCGACAGCTGTTGCCAGGGTGCAGGATGACACAAGTACACGTGTCTGTGCCTAACGATGTTCCTGTCAAATCCAAGGTGTTGTGGACGTCGCTGTGGTGATCAATTAAAAGAAGCTCACAGAGAAAATAGAGCTCATACGCCAGGCAGGAGACGGTTGAAACACAACCATGCAAGATGGTCCGCAACAGACAGAATGAGATCTGCAGAATTGCATCATAATAAGAACCTCCTCAAGTAGGCTCCTTGTCCTTTGTGCATGATCACACCCAGTTTTGATACGCTTCTCCCAGCGTCAGCAGCACTGCATGATGCTTCACAGCGTCAGCAGCACTGCATGATGCTTCACAGCGTCAGCAGCACTGCATGATGCTT
>QAXH01006647.1:22751-43674 GCA_004335635.1 Chloromonas sp. AAM2 | reverse complement strand
TGCGACAGGCTGCTGTGCTGCAGCAACCGGCTGGTCTGGCTCGACTGTGAGCTGCTCTGCTGCAGCAACCGTCTGCTCCGCCATCACAGTGAGCTGCTCTGGTGCAGCAACTGGGTGCTCTGGCTGCACTGCAAGTAGCTCTGATGCAGCAACTGGCTGTTCAGGCTGAGCTGCAAGCTGCTTAGGTTCAGCATCCAGCTGCTTCGGCTCTGCGACGATGGTGAAGGTTGCAGCAGGTGTCGGCTGCACCGGGTCCGCAGCGGCGGCAGTGGAAGCCACACGTTCCTGGGTGGCGACGATGTCATCACCTGACTGAAGCACGAACACCTTGGCCTCCGCCCTGAGCTTGACTTGGGCAGGTGGGTTTGGGATTGAGGCAGGGCTGCCGTCGCGTGGGCTGGACCGGGATAGCATTGGGATGCTGGCGTTGCTGTCCTTGCCTGGTGACATGACCACGTGCTTGGTTGATTTTTGCTCCTCAGGCTCCTGATCCCGGCTGTTGTGGTCGTCGTGCAGGGCTGCAAGGTATGCCTGGTTGGCCACCATGAATGCCTCGTCATCACGCACAGGCGCAAGGCATGCCTGGTCAGCAACCATGCGTGACTGGTTGGAAGAGAGGACTGCCTTGCTGGTTTCCACGCGCGACTGGTTACCTGTCAGGAACGCTTGACTGGCTGAAGAGTACGACTGGCTTCCTGCCAGGGGTGATAACATGGCTGCCAGGTATGACATTGGCTTGGCTGCCCGTAATGATGGGCTGGCCAGGCATGCCAGGTCGGCTTGGAAGTGTGGCTGGCCACCACGCAGATCGGCATCAAAGTAACCGCGCAGGGCGGCCACATGTGAACATTCATTTGGTAGGGCAATCCAGGACGCGTCGCTTGCTGCTGGGAGTGAGTGACCAGCTGCCAGGTAGGGCTCTGTGGCTCCCATGGAGGCTCCCTGTGGCATGGCAGGTCACAGTGCGAGAGCGGCAGGATGACGGTTGATGGATACCAGGCAGGACATTTCCATGCTAAAAGATTGTTCATTGCAGCAAAAGAAGACGAGGACTGCGGAGCAAGGCATGGGCTGATGCTGGAATGATGGCGGGTACACCGTTCACACAACACAACTCTTGTGGCATTATGTGGCACTGCCTCACAATGCTCAGTCCAGAACTGCCTTGCATGGCTCTGATTGGCAGCTTTGCTTGTTGTTATCCAGCATCAAACGCGTTCTTCAAACAATGCATGTAAAGCTGAGCGCGCATAGACACACCTCGAGAGTAGGACCGGTCGCCTGGGCTTGTTTGATGCCAGTGCCCTCATCAGAGTTAGAACCAGTCTTGCCAATGGCATGAACGCTACGGTTGCCCTGCATGCAAAGAAGGTCATGCTGGTCATGAGGCTGCCCGCTCACATGATGTGCAGTTGCGGTGCCGTGGGTCGAACCATGATAAGCCATGTTGTGATGATGATGATAGTAGTGGCACAGATCTATCAATCAGACAGGCAGGATGGTAACGTATGGACAGGTGGCGGTCGAGGACAAGAATGAGCACATGCGCAATGATCTCCAGGAAGTTTTTGAAAAGACCATCATGCTGCCGAGGATGCACAGCAGCACCGCCTTGGTAAGACAGAAAAAGAAGGGAATGACAAGATCCTGGCGTGGTGCTGTGCTAGCGTGTGCTTTGGCCTGGAATGGCACCTCAGGGAATCGCGCCTCAAAGCTGACGTGTGGCTGGCCATCAATGCATGAGAACATCTGTGCTCTCCCATGGTAACCTACCTTGCGCTCTGTACTGGCCTGCATTGCCAGTGGCTTGGCGTCGACATTGTTCTCGTTCATGCTGCCTCCAACCTTGTTGGCGCCTTGTTTGCGACCCCATGCTCCTTTGTCGGCGTAGTCATCAGTGACAGAGGCTGGGACTGCCATGTCAGACTGGTTGGATGAGAGGACTGCCTTGTTGCTTGCTGCAACTGACCGCTTGCCTGTCAGTAATGCCTGACTGGCCACAGGGTACGACCGCTTGCCTGTCAGTACTGCCTGACTGGCCACAGGGTATGACCGCTTGCCTGCCAGGGGTGATAACATGGCTGCCAGGTATGACATTGGCTTGGCAGTCGGTGTCGAGGGGCTGGCCAGGTCGGCTCCAAAGCTTGACCTCTGTGGCCATGCAGGTCACAGTGAGTGAGTGAGTGAGTGAGTAAGTGCAAGAGCGGCACTGTGAGCAAGGCAGAACTACGGTTGGAGGATAACAGGCTGGCAGTTGGCAGTCCGTGCAGGGAGAAATGCACATGAGCAATGCTAGGACATCGCCGTGCTAACAGATCGTTCATTGCAGCAAAAGAAGACGAGGACTGCGGAGCAAGGCATGGGCTGACGCTGGAATGATGGCGGGTACACCGTTCACACAACACAACTCTTGTGGTATTATGTGGCACAGCCCCACAATGCAGACTTCAGAACTGCCTTGCATGGCCCTGACTGTCAGTTTTGCTTGTTGTTCCCTAGAATTATGGTGCTCTTCACGCAATGCATGTAAAGCTGAGCGCGCATAGACACACCTCAAGAGCAGGGCTGGTCGCCTGAGCTTGCTTGTTCGCATTGCGCCCAGCAGAGTTGCAGTCAGTTGTGCCAGTGGCTTGTCCGGAAACAGGAGCTGGGGCTGGCGTGCCCCACTTCTTCAGCCTGCATACAAAACATGCAAGCATAGCACTGGTCTGCTGCTGTGCTTGCACGTCTTGCTGTCGCATGCATGGGTGCCTGCCATGTTGAATTTAGGCAGGAGCTGTTGTAATAATGCATGCATGTGCTGTTTGCAACGTGTACGTGTTTGCAGCTTTTGCATGCATGCAATTGCGTGCGGGTTGTCGTCTGCTTCGGTGCATGTTAAAGCTCCACGCCTGCAGCCATGCCAGCGAATGCAATGCATAAATTCTGTGTATAAGCAAGTGATGCTTCATGCGCTGTGAATGCAGGCTTTCCTGCTCACACATACTTTTGTGAGCCCGTCGTTTTGGTATCAGCGAGGGCGCGGGCGGGAAGCGAGCAGGGATCGCTGGTGTTAAAGGCACCATCTACCAGCTGTGGAGCCATGCCCGGGACCACCTGTGTGCGCGGAGTTTTGTACTCGGTGTTAGCAATCCTAAATTTAATAACTCGTACGCCGCACCATTTGCAATGCCGCACCATGGCTTGGCTCAGATTGCGATTGAATGTCAGCTCTTCAGAGATCGGTCGCTCCTTCTGCTGCCGCTGTCGTCCTTTTGTGTTGCCGGGTTTCGACCTCGAACCTGCCATGTCTCTTGTTTTACCCTCACGAGAGTTTGATTGTGATCGCAAGTGTGCTGTGCATCGCTTCTGCCGCACGTACATGTACCCAATGCCCTGGACGCGTTGAGGTGTGCACGTGATACAAGACGTTACTGCGCGTTGGAAATGTGTCGGAAATGGTGTCGGAGCATTCCAGCCATGTTCCAGGATGCCACAGAATGTGCTCAAAGCCCTCACGTACATCACAACCAGCTGTGGTTGATACAACATGCGCCTAACTGCAGGAACAAACCGGAAAAATGAAACAAACAGGGGCAGACCAGTGCTAACCTATGTCTGAGACAAGGTGCGTAGTGTTGTGCTGACATACGTGCAAGCTCACCTTCGCATACATTACTCCAACGCGATACAATAGAGTAGGTGCCCTGAGCTAGCAACACCTTAACATCTTGATGTCCGCATGCGTGCAACGCCTTGCAACGCCCTGCTGCCCTCTCTCACCCAACGGAATGTGCTGCACACAGCGCAGTGAAGCGCCTCGCCAAGACAGTTACTCGTTCACAGCCTTGCAAACGGGCAAACAGACTCCCATGGCATGATTTTTGGGACTCTTGCAATAACAATTGCCGCAAGACCAATTGATGGCTGCACAAAACTGCACAGATTGATGGCTGTTATAGTGCAGTGCGTCCTGCCCCAAGGCATAACCAGGCGTCTTCTCATCTGATGGTAGGTGATGACGCCCATGCTGCCACTCAAGACCAAGTGTGCACACGTCACCGTCAGTCAGTGACTGTGGGATTGCCTTGAACAGCGCCTTGATCATGCCCAAAACAGTACTTGTGAACTTCACACCTCCTAACTGCAGCCCAAACACCTTCTTGTTCTGAAGAGTAAGAATGTCATTGGGCAGATTCCGTCTATGCACACCAGTGCCACGTTTATCTTGCTGAAACTCATGAGGAGTGGATGGCAGAATCGATGTGAACAAACTCAGGAGCCCGGAGCTTTTTCAACAGGAGACCCAGCATGGGGACACACCACACACCTTATGCCACATGCACCAAGTTTGATGTTTAGTGCCCACTCCTGTCTGTCCTGTGCTTTGCCCGCTCCTGACTGTGATCAGTATGCGCCACTGCTGAAGGACTGAGCCCGTTGGGCAAGTGTTTTCGCAAGGACATGTGTTACATGTAGGGTGCTGGCAAAGCTGCTACACTCTCAGAGCAACAGCGACTAACT
Source organism: Chloromonas sp. AAM2 (assembly GCA_004335635.1). Classification (NCBI taxonomy): domain Eukaryota; kingdom Viridiplantae; phylum Chlorophyta; class Chlorophyceae; order Chlamydomonadales; family Chlamydomonadaceae; genus Chloromonas; species Chloromonas sp. AAM2. The sequence goes on along the minus strand of QAXH01006647.1, from coordinate 39,171 downwards.
GAAGATGGATGCTCCAACCCACAGTAGACAATCACATCAGCACCATGTTTTCTGGGACAACTGCTGGTCTCGTGGATAGAAACAAGTGCCCGGTTTCAGGGGCCAGGTTACAACATGGTGCAGAATTCTGTCATGGTTGAGAAGTCAGCAGGTCGTCATGGCATTCTCAGGGTTTGCGCAAAAGGAATAAAGTCCAAGGGGCTGCATTGTGCTTTGGATAACCCATTTGTCAACTGTAAGTCGCTGCAGCCAAATTAATTTTCATTCATCACGAAGGGTGGCTGAAGCAGCTATCGCAGGCTCAGCAAGCAAGCCACCAGGGCGTGCTGCAAATGCAACAATGAACTGCGGGGATGGGTTCACGTGGCACCAACTGGTGACTAGGCCAGTCTAGGATAAAAAGTTAGCCCGTAAGACACGACATACAATTAGGGGCGCATGCAGCCTAGCCCAACTCGCAAGCCAAAACTTCAGCAGCTGATGAGGCAGCATACAACCCTGAAGGAAGCACACCCGCCTAGAGTGATGGTGTCTTGGAGGTAACAGCTTCAATAAGAGGCGCTGCACTGAACTGCACATGCAGGCTAAAGTACATCCGAAGGGAGGGGCTGCAAACGGAATGACAACCCTGTGACAACACCACCACCACACTCGAGCCATGCACACTTTGCTTTTGCGTACATGCCAGGTTCCGTTAGATTTTCAGAAGCTGGCTGCACGCCAGCAGACTGCGCGTTAGCAGTCCAGCTGATGTGGCATAGCAACAAACGTGGCCAGTGCTGCAGTACAGATGTTGCCAATCCCAGACCCTGCGGAGGGTACATGCCGTACTAGGCACAGTACATGTACAGGCTGTTTGATGCAGCTGCGGCGATCACGTTTGCCTCGGGGTGCCATGCCAGGTGCAGCAGCTTGCTGGCGTAGTCGGTGCCTGTCTCAGCTCCGTCGCCAGCACCTGTTCGCTTGCTGTTGCCATTCTTCCGTATTGCAAACCGGTTCGCCTGCAGAATTCAAAGCAAGGCTTTCGTTGAATTGCAAGCAACCTTGGAAAGTCTACTGTGCCACATGCAGCGCCCTGTTCCTGGACAACAACAACAACCGACCAACTAAAATCAGCACCACAACTCAAGAGCAGTCGTGTTTTGTGGTGCGAAATTTCAGACCTTGCCCTTTGGTTGGCAGTGCAGACAGGCTGCACGGCAGCAGCCTTGTTGTATGCAACTTCATGCTGCTGCGTGCTTCTTCTTAGTGTTCAACAGATGTGGGTGCCACCCCCTTCCCCGCCGCTCAACACACCAACACGGGGCATGCAAGTGCACATACCTTGTTGGGCGTCTGCAGGCGCTTGCGCATGGGGTCCCTGGACGCTTCCAGGGTGAGCTCCTGGTTGTTCGATGTGCCAAAAACGCGGAAGAGGTTGTTGTACGAGCCTGTGGCTATCGCGTCACCCTTGCCGTTGATGCAGCAGTCAAACTTGTCAAAGATAGAGTCGTTCTCGTACAGATCACAGAGCTGCAAGCACAACAAAGCATGGGAAGTGCGATCAAGGAAAGCCCAAAGCATGGGTAGTGTGATGAAGGAAAGATGTGTGGTGGCCCCATGACAATTGACAGAGTCCAGCCTTGGATCATGACAATCTCAGCAACTGGCTTAGTGGACATGAAGCCGGGGAAACATAGCAGACGTGAACCATTTCACGAATCTAGGAAGCCTGGATGCACCTGTGCTCCAGCCTGACAATGCATGGCATCATGACCCACCCTAGCACGTAGCTGCTCATGTGTGTTAAAGGTGGCAACGGGGGCGCTCTCCTTGTTGATGTCCCAAAGCTTCAGCGTCATGTAATCACGGCTAAGAATGTACCGGCCGTCACGGCTGAAGGATATGTCTGATATACTCGCGATAATTTCGGAAAAGAACGATTTGTTGGCCTGCGCATGTCACACCAGAGTGCACTTAACAGGGTGCACGAGAAACGGCATGCATGCACAAAAATTGAATCTGGCTGCATGTCCACAGGTGCAAGGCAGCGGGGATGTATGTTCACACTTGCGAGAAGATGCACTGCAGCAGAGAGCGAAGCATCTCTTCGTGGCAAAACTGGTGGCATGGAGACAACCAAACGACAGGCAACGCTGAAGCACTTGCTGGTCCTACTGGACAAGGGCTGCTGTCACTGTGCTAGGCTGCTTCCAACTTTTGTGGTGCGCATGATTATAACTTTCTAGTGACCAAACTTTGCATGCTGGTACTTGACGGCAGTGGCAGCCCAGTGTTGGTGCGCTGGCTGTAGCTGTCCGGCATGGCACTGTCTGGCCAAACTGACAGTGGATAGCCAAGCCCCATGTAGCTTGTGAAGACTGGCTGTGGGTATTGGAGCGGACATGGGCTGTGGTGTAGGTGGTGGCTGAGAGTGTAAGCAGCTCCTGCCCTGGGCGATAGCGGCACTTCTTTACTACCTGGTGGTGCCATGCCTGCCCCATTGGTTGCGAGCCGCACCTGAGATTCTACCACCTCAAATGCTTTGGAGTGCTGATCACACAAGGCTGCACTGCGCATGTCCGCAAGCCGGATGCACCCTTTGCTGCTACTGTATGCAAACACGTTGCAATGCTGTGGGTGGAACTCGGCGGACGTGATGACCTGCAAGTGGGGATGGCGGAACAAGCATAGCATTAAAGTGTAGATTCTAGCGCGGGTTTTACCAGAATCAGCACTATGCCTTGCACGCGCATTGCATCACAGGCACTACAAAATTGCCGCCTACATCTGCCCTCCGTCACCAGCAAAACCCCGGCGTCATTCATGGCTCGCACCTCTGTGAGATCCTCCATGTTCCCAGGCTTGATGTCTACGATGTTGAAACTCTGTTCAGTGATCTCCAGGTTCCACAAGTTGATACGGAGGTCGTCTGCTGAAAGGAAGGTCTCCTGGTCGCTGTTGACTGAGATTGAGTTGATGTGATATGTGTGTGCATTTGCAAACAATCGTTTGCACCTGGCGGCCAAAAGCACCTCGGTGTTGGTGACCTGCACACAACAACATTATGAACTTGGCGTCCTGATCAGATGTCAGCATGCACAGGACATGACGTACGTGGTACATGCTGACCACCGCCCACCTTCGGCACCCGCAGCGCAGCGACCCTTGCATTGCCGGCCAATGCATTAACCTTGGGCCCAGGGGGAGCCACGCCACTGCGGGCTTCTTGATTGAAGTTTGCAAGCGTCGCCACCTTCTTCTCGTACACCTGTGGCCAGTGTGCGGTAAATGCGCCATCATGCGCGATGTCATCACACATGCGCATGTTGCAACCAGACCGCGATGCATACCTTCCAGAGCTTGACCGTCTTGTCGTTCGTGGACAGGAGCATCCGGGTGTTGTTCGAGCTGCGGCACCATCGGACCTTGTTGATTTTCTCCTCAATCTCCAAGGATTTCAGATAATCAAACTCGGGCTCATGCGACTGGAATTCTGTCATGTACCGGTACTCGTAAGCAGCGCCGCGAGGGACGGGTGGGCTGGCTCGCTGGTCCAGTGCAGGCCCTCTCTGCATGAACACCACATTTCATTTCGTCGAGGTGCAATCACTTGCGATAAAATAGCTGTCACAACATACCAAAACAGCGATTTTGATATCCTGTTGTGTCGCAGGGCTTCCAAGGCGCCCACCGGGCCCTTCCATCTGCTTGCTGTCGCCTCTCGCAGTACTCACGACATGAGGGTTGACACGCTCAAAGAGCACCACCCGGCCTCCTCTGTCGCCTGTTGCTAAGTGGAGGCCATCGTAGTCAAACTCCACGGCTGAGATTATGTCCGCTGCGGGGCACGGACAACAAGAGGCGATCTTCTGTGACTGAAAACATGGTCGTGTGAAGGTCATTGCAAATGGCATCGCTTTGCCACATCTGTACAGGCACATTGTCATCAAACTACCATGCTGTCTGCAAGGTGATATGGGCCAGAGGGAAAAACCCCTGTCGATCCCCAGGCAGCAGCAAGGACCATATGTTTGTCGCCCAATGCTGGATAGCGCGAGGGCAGCTGATGAGCTGATACTATGAAACAAGAGCAGCAGCGTAGAGGCAGCTGGGCTGGAGTCCTGGTGTGTGTGCAAGCGTGGACATTGCAGCTCGCCAGTTCATGCTTGCTGCTCTCCTCACCTTCTTGGATGTCCTCCCCAGGCGTACGTTCGCCAAAGCATTGCAAGAACTGCCATTCGCCAGTAGCTCCACCCCCTGCGTCTCCACCAGCTGTGGCGTGGGCACCAGCCATCGCCGCAAGACTAGCAAATCACTGTCTACGAGTTTGGTACCCAATGCATGCTGCAAAGCGCGGGGACTAGCCAGAGCCTGAGAACTACGCAAAGTGTCGAGGGAACCGTATTATTTCACATCGATCGTCGCTTGGCGTGTAGATAATATGCACGCATGAGTGATCGAGCAGGGATACCCTGTATAACATACACACCGGCTGCGTCACTGGAGGCAAGAATGCAATCACGCCACACCGAAATGTGGCGGTTGCCAGGCTGGTTGGGTCGGTTGGTCGATGTTCAGTCCGGCGTCGCCTGCTTCTGTGCACATCTACACTACTCCAGTGCTCAGGCACACACAGGCGCTAGAACAGCCCCTGCTGTTGCCAAATCTGGTCTTGTTTTGCCTTCCGTCTGGATTGTAGGTCCACATCCAAGCAGGCTGAAGTGAATCATTCGTTTATCCACACCACAGTATGCAAACCAAACCGCCCCATATCCCATAACATCAAAGGTCCTGAATGCACCTGCAATCACCTCACTTGTGTCAGTGGACGACTTGTGTCAGCAAAACGAACAACCTTTTGCCAAGCACAAAGCCATTCATCACACTTGAAGTTTTTCAAAGAAGAGACTCTGGCATGTGTTGTGTGTTTTTCGTGCAGACAGCGAAGAACATGTGGCAATGAGATGTTGGATCCTTGTGTCTCACCCGGTGACGAGTTGCAGTTGAGTGCAGCACATTATTTGGTACGGACTAGTGCAAATGCCATATTCATGCAATGCTTGCGGTGATTTTACGTTATCTTATTAAAAGTACATCGAGGTGCGTCTGTGTTATCACAAGGCAAGCAGGCTAGAGAGGACTTGCCTGCGGCTACAGACCTCACCCATCCAGGCCTAGTGGGCTCATCATTAGCGTATCTGTTAGCCCTGGCGGGCATGCTCCCCCACCTGTGCGCCTGGCCTTGCCCAACTTGGTCTTTGGGTCGAGCAAAGCTGTCTGCTTTCTTGATGTGAGCTGCTTTCATGGGCTGACGTCCTGGCGGTTACACTCGGAACAGCACAATAACCAACTCGTTACACATTACATGAAGAAGTTTGCACTGCTGTAGATGTGAAAGGTTGTCAAGCCGGTTGGTACCAAACAATGCATTGTCCAGTGTGTGCAGGTAAGCGCTATAGAAATGATGCATTGATTGCACGTGTTCGCAGAAGAAGTGTTGGCAAAAGACGATCATGTCAGGTGACGTATGAATTTATTGCAATGGCCGCACTGTATGATCCTATTGTACAGCACGAGCTTTACGCTAACCCTGCGACGCACGCCAGGATGCGGAGGGGCCTAGAGGCAGCACTGGAGGAGTTCCGTGGCAAATAGGCAGGGCAAGTGCCTTGCACGCAGTGCATTCACGAGCAGTGCTCCAGACCTGACAAAAACATTGCAACCCTCCAGGTGGTGCAATGCTTCATAGTTGCTGCCTTATAGTTAGACTGGTGCAGCCTGAGTTCCTTCAAAACCTAGTTCGTTAGCTTTTTTTCGCCAGGTCACCTGAGAGTACAGCATCGCAAAGGACGGCATTTCCGCATCAAACGCACTCTGAGACCCGGTATGCATCTGAGCAAATGGCAAGACACACTGACACACTGTGGCAAGACAGCGGGCAGTTACTTCGCCTGTCCAGTTCTTCACTCCTCAACCGCACACACCCTCCAATAAGTGACTCAGCTGTTCCAGTGACAAACCATGTTATCTGGCCTTCGCATAGAGTAACCACAGAAGTTTCAGAAACCATTCCAGGGATGTCAATTGGGTGGCCATAACAGCAAGGGAGACCTCGCTTTGTCATGGCTCATCTCAGACTGTTGGTGCATCGCTCAACACCTGGCAGCTGCTGTGCGCCACCTGGACACATGCGCGCTGCTAGTAAGAGCAGCTGTGCGTTTGACAGCAAAGTTACCCTTGTCGCACACAGGGAGCTGTGACCAGCAAGCAAGAGAGCCAGCGTGTTGATGCAACAGGGTGTGGTAAGCTGAGCTGGCCTTATCCGGACCACCACCATGCCGCACAGCCTGTGGCTCAGTGATACCATCCCAGCTGAAGCCAATTTGCATCCGTTGAAATGTAGCAGAAGCTTTCTGCATCCGCAGCGAAGCCCGCCTAATACCTGCAATGGCACAGAATTGATGATTACAGGGGAGTTGGAAGCACAGGAGTGATGGCCGGGGCAGCACAGGACCTCATCAATGTCATTACTTGCGGGCATGCATGCCAGGCATGAACAGTCACTGAGTGCATCAGCCGAGGCAGCTCAACTCAGCCGGGTAATGACTGTGACTATGTGCATCAAGCATTGTGCGTGACTTTGAAGCGCCAGGCCGCAGGAAGGACAACAAAACGTGCAGGCTCTAGGCTGAAAGTCGCACCTGTACTTGGTGGAGTAGTCCTTGGGCGACACCACCAGACCTCGCCCCTTCCTGGCGCCCCTGTAGATAACCTCAACGATATCTATGAACTCCTGCTTGTCGTTCATGGCCCAGTTGATCTTGTTGTTGTTACCGGTGCCCAAGTCAATCATGATGTGCTTGTTTCTGCACCATGGCGACAGGCGTTGGAAAAACGGATGTGAGCATAGACACACCACTGCGTGAATGACACACGCTACAAGAACCGTCGCTGACAGTGCACAGTACCAACTTACCTCATATGCACACAACAATTGGTGTGTATACTTAGATGCATGCTGTCAGCGGAAGCATACAATGTCTCAAACCGATTGAGTAGCACCTGATAGAACCTGTCCCTACTCTGCTATGCTCACTCCCCACTCGTACATCAATAACGTACGCCTACCGAGGCCACCACATCAATTACACCTGCCCACTCTCTTCCCCCACCCCTTACAAGCATGCATCCCTCTGCACCTGGCCCGCACAACAACCATCATGTGCATGAGACCCACCTAAAGAAGAACATGGTGGTGCAGGGGTCGTACAACTCGTACATGGTACAGAAGTCCGGAACCTCGGATAGGTCCACCAGATAGATGCATGCAAAGTTCTTGATCTGGTCAGCTGTCCCAGCAAGAATTTCGTCCATCTGCATGCGCATGTACCGTATGGTTGATATCTCATCCCGCACTAAATTATTGCCTATTTGAGGGTGCAGGTGAAAGGACCCGAAATTTGGCCTACTGCGGGATCTGTGCGGGCAATAAGTGTTTTTTTTTATTTGTGCGCATATTTTCCCCTTTCGCCTTTGTTTTAACAACATTATCGCGTTTGTTGATGCCTGCGTGGAAAATAACCACTTGGCATACATGGGTGCGGGACCTGCGGGAACTTCTTGCCCCCTGCGGGCATATATTGGCTTTGCATATGGCCAGTATATATCTTGTTGTGGCCAGTCAGCTGAGCTTGGTTGTGCAAGGCCTTGTGAGCGATGCTGCAGATATGAAACAAATTGTGACAGGCCGGATTCGACCCATCAGTGGTCTGTCTTGCTGCATGCTTGTCACATGGCACAGGCCTCAACTCCAAGCACAGTCTTAGCACAGCGGTCTGTGATCTAAAGGTTGCACTTCTAAAGTGCCTGCGTCTCAAGTGCCTTTTTCCAGGCATTTCTTACCGGACGCTTGGCAACACTGCGTCTCCATCACATGCAGTGCATGCCGCCACTTCCATGGACGACTAAGATAACGCGCGAGTTCAGGTATGCGCTTTGGCAACAGCCTACACAGGTGCCCCCTGCCAACCCAGTTCTGGCTGCCTGCCTCACCTGCATGCAGTGGGGGTCCCAATCGTGGCCGAAACGAATGACGACCACTCGATCCTCCTCTCCCAGGATGGCTTGATCCACGGCCCAACCGCTGTGGAGGTGCGGAAGTAGGTAACTCATCCTGTGGGTTAGTTAGCCTGTGCAGCAGTGCAAGGCAGGGCGAGCAGTGGCGTGCTGTGCGCGCTTGTGGTGCACGCAGTACGCATAGGCTGGTGCGCGCCGCAGGGCAAACTAGGCATGCTGTGTGCTCGCAGTGCTGTAGGCACGAACCTTGTGCATGCTGGCCATGCACATGCGGCCATTGCTGGTGTGGTGCACATGGGCCGGTGTGGTGCGCGTGGGCTGGTGTAGTGCGCATGGGCTGATGGGTGCCACGGTGGGGGAGCTAGGAATGAAGCATGTGCATGACGTGTGAGCTGCGACCACCACTGACCCAGACACCAGCAGCTCCCCACCCACCCACAGGTGGCAGAACAAAGGCGATACAGAAGTCCACGCAGTCCCTGAGATGTGCTTGCTAGTGTGTTGGCCTTTGCAAAATACATACACGCAGGAAGCGCATGGCATGAAGGTTGGTGGGCGGAGGCACACACCATCATCAAGCCTTGTGTGGCATGCACTCTACATACCTGTCTCCTACTTGAGCGTCCCTCAGCTGCGACTGGCGCGCTTCCGCTCGGGGTTGCGATCGGCAAGGGTTGCTCGGTTGGTTACGCCACTCCGTTGGCGCCTTCACTTAACGAAAGCGAGAACAGGCGTAGATACCGCGAGAACAGGCGTAGATACCGTCGTTTGAATGCACGCGTGGTCACCGTGTGAAAGTTGTTGAGTTTCGGTTGTGGTGCACGTGTTTGCCTCCTTCTTCTCCTTCCGTGAAGCCTGAAGCCGCTGCCAGCCTGAGGCAATTCAGGACTTGAATTTGGTGCCATGCAGCTCTCTACTCACAAAGGATTAGGTGTCTCTCTTGGCACTTCTCATGCCCCAGCCAGACCTGTGGCTGGTCGTGTAGTGGCCCTCCCATCCACAAACAGCAAGGCTCGGCAAGCATGCCGTCTCCTGGCTGCATCAACTAGCGTTTCCTCTCCAGTGTTAAGCCCAGATGTAGTGCGGCAGTTGGACACCTACCTGTCAAGCACTGGAGAAGCTGATGGTGAAGAAGCTGCCTTGCAGCTAGTTGCGCAGCTCAAGGAGGAAGGCAAGCTGCGAGGATTTGCAGGAGCACATCAGGTGAGCTGGACAAGAGTTTGTGCCCTCTTTCCTGGGTGGTGAGTCGGGCAGTGTCTTGGTCTTGGTCTGAATGACACTGGGAACTTGATCACACCAGGTATGAAACAGAGCAGGTAGACCTCAGCTTGTGGTAGGCAGCAGAGCAACGACAGGTTATGCCCTTTGGGGTGCTAATTAATTAGGTCTGGTGAGTTGGCAGGCATGAGTGACTCGGATTCAATAGTTTGCAGGCCCAGGGACACCTCAGACACTCAATTGGATGGGTTTCTAGATGAGATGGCCGTACGCCCCCTGCGCTCCAGAGAAAAGGAGCAACAATGCCAAAACGGCAGATGACGCAGCAGCAGCCCATGCAAGTACTGCCACCCTTTGTCATAAGGGTCAGCTTCTGTATGCTTAAATGCCAAGTGCCCATAGCAGCCAAGTTGCTCTGCACGACCCACCGCCGCTGGCTGCAGCACACTCTATACGCATGACTGGCCGCATCTCATGGTTTTGCAGCAAGTTGTATCTGTTGGCTGTCCAGGTTCCCAAACGTCAGTACACCATTGAGGAGCTGCGGCTGAACAACATAGACGCCACCCGGCTCCTGTCCCCGGAGGACAAGTCACTCAACACCGTGCGCAACGGGGGACAGGTGCGGCCGCACGCCTTTGCTAGTTCAGGCAAAAAAAAAGATGTTTGCCAGCTCTGGGACAATTTCCAGAAACGCCACTGAAATTAGTGTGGCAATAGGGGAAAGGGGACATTGAAAGGGGATTGGACTGTGGAGATTGTGAATCACTAGTTCTGGACTTGCCAATAGTGATTTTTCGTTATTCAGATGTAATTTCTCGCGTATTCTCTGAGATTGTAAACTCTGCTATCAATTGGCATGATTTCCAGCGAACTTGTATCATTGTGAATTGTTACAATACACCACAACTTGTACTGGAAAAGTGTCCCAGAACTGGCAAACATCTTTTTTTTGGGGGCGGGTCGGCTGATGCAATCACGTGCAATTCCAAGTTCAAGCACATGCATTGGAATACACTGCACTCACAAGGCGGTCTTGAGGCCCAGGCTATGCTATACTTGTCTGAGTCGTGCAGTGGGGACAGGGTGGCCGGCAGGCTGGTGCCATTGCATGTGAATGCAAGTACATGCCATGCATTGGGAATAACTGCATCCACCCAGGCAGCCTTGTGGCCCAGGTCGTGCCAGGGAAGTTGGCTGGGCCAGTTGTGATGCTTGGACTGGTTTTGACAGCATGCTGGTGTACCATGCACTTGAAAGCTTGATGGGTGGGCACAAGCTGTGATGGGTGGGCACTTGAATGCACCCCTGCAACACCAACAAGCTGCAGTTCATTTCACTTCTCTGCTCTCTAGCTGCTGGCTCGCTATTCTAGGTCCGCAGGTTGTATTTCTCACAAATTCTCCTTGGCCATGCACAGGTGGCGGCGCTGGCTGGCCTTTTGGCCTTCTCCACCTACGTGGGATTTGACGGTGCAGGCCAGGTGTGGCTAACCACTGTCCACAGAATCAATCATCATTATTATTATAACATCTCAAAGCTTATCATGGTTCAACCAGCGGTACCGCAGGACCAACCAGCAAAGTGCTCAGCAGCAGCCAACATCACCATCCCCAACAAAGCATGGGCATGATGCCGCCAAAAACCAGGCACATGCAAGGTTCAGGGTCCTCTGGAAGGCCTGTGTCAGAGCCACAGGATCAGTATATATCAATATAAGCACAGATGTGGTATGACACTAGCCTTGGCTGTACATCCCTGGATATGGATATGTCCCTGGATATCCCTCAATATCCCTTAAGTAATGGGCATAGCAGCTTTTACGTGGGCTTGTGAATGGCACTGTTCAAAGTCATCGTCAACAGGAGGCCCTGGGACATGCATTTGGGGCCCTTGTGCCTCTTGCCAGACGTGCTCTGGCACACATGGAGGTGTTCAACGCGCAACGTCTGATGCAGACATGTCAGGGCGGCTCATGTGCATGCCCACACGGAGGTTGCAGGGGTGATGCCAATGGCTTTTTCCCCAAAGCTGTTCAATGGCCTAGGCGTGCATCTGCTCCTTGCAATTGGCAATGGCGTGCTGCAAGGTGCATCTTGTGGTGCCTGACATCGCAGGTGCTTGGTCTCATATTTGCGATGATCTTCTTATTAGTGGCAGACCAGGTGCGATTAAATGGTTACCTGGAGACCGTGTCTGTAGCTCTGGCACGCATGTCGTGAAGCTGGCTGCAAGGCAACGTACTGAGAGACAGTACCAGCAAACTGAAACTATCTATCCAGGCCTGCACATTCAGCTGCTCTGTTTTAAGGCTTGGCGAGCCCCATACCCAAAGCCCAGCGGTGGACGGGCTTTGAGAGTTACTTAACGGGTCTCGAGTGACCAACTGGGGCAGCTCCGTTTTCCACTAGGATTCCTTCGAGCAAGCCTTGTGCCAGCAAGCCTTCCTGTGTAATGGGCTCAAGTCTATGCGCTGCTCTTCTGCTGCTTGCCCAGCTGCATGCCCTGGTTTTATCATCACGATTACCACATGGCAGCAATCTGTCCTCTGCGTGTGTTCCCTCAGGTGGCCAATCAGGGCGGTGGCGAGGCCCTGTTGGTTGACAGCGTGGGGCGGGTGGCAGTGAAGAGCTACGCCCGGAGGGTGGCGCTGCACGAGGCCGGGCACTTCCTGGTGGCGTACCTCCTGGGGCTCATGCCCCGCGCGTACACGCTGTCCGCATGGGAGGCGTTCACAAGGTGCGGTCATGAGGAGCAGGGGTGCAGTTTGTTACAACGTGTAGAGGTTGACACATCCTAAGAATGTAGGGGCCACGGCTGCAGATGGCAGCACAATGCAGTTCACGAGCTGCAGAGGGGGAGCTAAGGACGGGGTGATGCATGGGTTGACTGTCAGCATGGGAGGCTTAGCATTGGACGGGGGGCGGTGGGAAGTAGGGAATGCGGCAGCGCAGTGCAGGTGGCTGTTGGTGACCAAGTGCAAGTAGGCTCCAGATGGTGTGACAGGGGTCGGTGGACAACGGCTGGGGATGAGCGTCTGTTGTGATCATTCAAAATCAAAGGCATGTGAGGTGCAATGCCGGGTGGTTTGAGAGGCTGAGGATTGGGAGGTGGACGGCAGCACAGTGCAGATCGCTCTCGGACCATGCAAGTCCGTGGTGATGTGGTATGAGCGGGCATGGAGGTGCAGGCATGCTGGCACTAGCTCGTGTGACATGGGCGAGGAAAGACGGCTTTAAGACAGCTTTTTTTGTGTCACTGACTCAATCAGCAGTGCATTCCGGGAGACACAACCCACACAACAGTGTACTCTCTCCAACCGTGCGTGCTGCTCAACAGCGTGTATGCTTCTAACAGTGCATGCTTTTGACCACCTCCCCAGGTACCGCACGCTGAACCTCCAGGCGGGCACGCAGTTCTGCGACCTGTCCTTCCGGCGCCAGGTGGCCTCAGGCCGCCTGGGCGCATCCAGCCTGGAGGCGTACGCGTGTGTGGCGCTGGCGGGGGTGGTCACGGAGGCACTGTGCTACGGACAGGTGAGAGACGAGGCCTAATGCGGCAGTGCATGGCGGGTGAAGTGATTGTGTGTGAGGTGCGCGTGTGTTTGAATGGGAGCTCGCTCGTCATGATGTCAATAACGCACAGCTAACAGGAGTCCATGGCCATCTCCACGGTGAAACCACCATGCTGGCACTTGCACAGCCCCAGTAGGGCAACGCATGGCAGGTGGACTGGATGACACCATAAGAAAATAACGAGCTCACCATCACATACAAGCAGTCCAACGGCATACAAGAAGGCCAAACGTGGTGCTTAGATGGGATCATCAACAGTCAGTTATGGCGCTACGACGTTACATGGCGTTACAGAACACGACCGTGTGGGCCATGGCATAGACTGAACAGTGCAGCAGACAGTGCCTGGCGGAGCAAAGCTTGCAAGCAGCAAGTTGACTTCAGTTAACCCAACAACCGCTGTATTCGTGACACAAGTTTGACATGCACTTGTTGTCCTGTTTGGTGTGCATTGGGCTTGTAGGCTGAAGGTGGCGTGGGCGACATAGCTCAGTTAGACACCATGCTGCGCGCTTTGGGGTTCACGCAGAAGAAGGCAGATGGAGAGGTAGGAGGGGCCTGCATGTTGTCTCATTCGCCAGGCAAACTCGCAGTCTCAGGTCTGTGGCACATCACAGTGCCGGTGACATCTTGAGACAACGGGCTCATACCAAGCTGCGTGCATCTTTGTCCACCGACTGTCTGCACACGCGCACACGATACGTGGAGGGATGTGCTGCCATGTGAAAGCCGCTGAATTCTGAGAGAGATGCGATCATTCTCAGAGCTGGACACCCAGGTCTCCATGCGTAGCACTGCACTCGGTCTCCCAGGCCCTGACACATGAGCAGAGGAGCAGGGGGGCGATACATCAGCAAGCACATTGTGGCGTTTCCTGCAGGTTCGCTGGGCTGTCCTCAACACCACCACGCTCCTGCGCCGCCATGCGGACATACATGCCGAACTGGCCAATATGATGCAGTCAGGCGCGTCAGTGGCCTCATGCATAGCCATGATTGAGGACAGATTGCATCAGTTGAATCCAGAAGACGTGTGAGCAACTTCAACAAATGACGGCTCAAATTGGAAGGGAGCGGGCTTGTGCACTGAAGAGAAGCATGTGTGTGCATTGAGGGAGCATGAGGAATATATTAATGTTCAGAAGCAGAGGTGTACAAAATGGGTTCTTTTTCTTTCAACGCAGTTTTTGCGCAGTTTCTGCTGTTGAAATGTTGGTACGATGAAGATGAAGGGTTTCGATTAGTATGCCTTCATACCCTTGATGAATCTTGCTACGTTCAGAAAGCTGAAGCAATTTTGTGCACATGTGGCAGCCTTGAGTAGGTTCTATGCTATTTGTGCGAGAGTGGTATGTTTGACCATAGTAGGCGCTTGTGAAGACAGGACGTGTGCCTTTGTAAAATTGACTGGCTTGAGGGGATTGCGACGCAGCGGCATCAAGGTAGCAACGTGTCCAAACCTTAAGGCATCAGTTGTGGTGTGCCTCTCCTCCCGGAAGAACTGGTACTGAGGCGGTAATCAGGCATGCAGCGTCATGCTGTGGGCTGACACACTATGTACACCGATGTGAGAGGGCAGTAGTACGCCTGCTCAGCAATCTGTGTTAGCACATGTCTGCGTTGCACTATGCACTGGTGTTACATACACGCAATGCAGTGGCAGCCAAGACGAACACAAGGTACAATAGTAATAATTTAGAAACACCATGAGAGTTCAATGCAGCGCTGCTGGCAGCTCAGTCCAGACGCACACTCCCCATACACACACATCACTTGCTGACCTATCTGTTGCAGGGAAGGAAGGTGAAAGCAAATGCACTCATGCCGCCTTGCAGGCTAATGACTCGAGGAAGACTCATCATAGTGTAGTCTGATAACAAATCTCACTGCTGTACAACTCAACAGTTGCCACAGCGGCTGTCAGACGTCACTGGAGTAAACCAGAAGATAATGATTGATGTACTTGGAAATAATACGGCCTGGATTTTGTCAGGCGTTGAAATGTTGCTCAAAATAGGCGCTGCTACGTAGTGTACCGGCCAGCCAGGCTTCATCCTACTCAGATGTCCTTGTCCTGCGTCTCAGGCTGCACTGTATTCACGTGCGACCGAACCACCCTCGCTTGACACACCGCTGCTGCACGCCGCTCAAACCTCTAACGGTTTGCACGCTCGTGAATTGCCACCCAAGGTAAACGAAACGTCAACACGCAAACGTTCTTTGGTATATTTATGTCCCTTTATACAGTGTTTCAGCTCGCCATGTTGAACTGAATGGCGTTGTCTCTGCATCTGCCATGACCAGCCAGTGGCTCACAGACTCCTGATTACTGGGCTGTTGGGCATTGCAATGCAGATATGGAGGCAGAAATCGCTCAGAAGAGTCATGCACAAAGACTATGCTTGCAGTGCACACTGGTCCTGCTCGCTGACGCACCTGGCCTGGTCGCAGCCCTGGCTGGCTGCTTCGCAGAGACCCTATTGTGCACACGCTGGGTGGCTGGACGAAGATAAAGAAACCCTGGTGCAGCCCTCCACAGTGACTCCTGCTCTCAGGGAGCCAGGACCAGCCAGCGGAGCATGTGCAGTGCACACTAATCCGCTGGGTTGACTGCCTGGGCTTGAACCGTTTGCAGAGCGTCCTACGCTCCCCGGGGGTTGCGTGTCCAGGCCGTCCCCACCACGGCCTCCATGTCAGCGGGCAGCCGGGGCACGGCCCCGGACAGGACCTGCGGCAAAGCACAAGGGTATGGGCTCCTGGACAGATAAGATAGACACCGAAAGACGAATCATAAGAATCATTAGAATTGACAGAAAGAAATGACTTGATATAATACGCCGCCATGCCCGCTCGCAGAGACACAAACAAGCCCATGACCCGAATGAGGCGGGGTATGCGCTGCTGCCAATTTCGTGACTGCCAAACACCTGCGCACAAGCTGCCCTGCTCATGACCCGGGCAAGCCCTGGCAGCTGGAACGGCCAGCCACATCGGAATAGGCTGGTTGCACGCGCCCCAAGCACTTGTCACTTTCACCACACCACACCAAAGCATGTCGCCTACCTCACAGCCGTCCTGTGTGACCAGCACGTCGTCCTCTATCCGCACACCTATGGCGCGCAGGGCCCCGTACTTGTCCTCGTCCGGGATGTAGCACCCTGGCTCAATAGTGATGATGTGCCCGGGCTGCAACACCCTGTGACACACGGGGGTGGGCAACCGGCAATGTATGCGGGTGCAACGGTCACAGGTGAGCATGGCATTGTGAAAAGAGTAACAAGCCAGCTGGCACACGCCTGGAGCTTGATGCTTTGCAGCTTCAGGATCTCAATGGGCACTACCAATGGGCCATAGGCTTCATGTTTTGTGGGTAGGCATGAACATGTGTTTCATCAAATGCTTAATCACATGGCATCAGCACACTCATGTTTAATCGCATGCCACCCACACAAACAACCTGCTACCACAACCATTCCTACGCGCACCTGTCGTGTCCCATGCGCACCTGTCGTGTCCCATGCGCACCTGTCGTGTCCCATGCGCACCTGTCATGTCCCATGCGCACCTGTC
>QAXH01006647.1:8924-20812 GCA_004335635.1 Chloromonas sp. AAM2 | reverse complement strand
ACACACACACACACACACACACACACACACACACACACACACTCACTACACAGCCGTCTGAGTTATACGTGCAGCTGTCACAGTGCGACATACTGAACCACCAGGGATGTGAGCCTGGGTGCGACATACTGCATCACCAGGGAGAGTGAAAAAATCGCTTCCAATGTACTTGAATTTCTTGGAGCATCAGGCTGCTAAGCGATCAGATTGGTCTGGCTGCGAAACCGAAGTAAGAGCGCAGCCATGGAATGACGAACACAGCACACCAACATGTGTTGGACAGCCTGTCTCTGTCACACATGCTGCCGCAGTACTGCATTCTTGGTAACCAGGGTTGTTGCTAAGGATCTGCTGCCTGCAATTTCTCCCTGTATACTGCTCCTGACTGTTCCATCTTATAGCGCCATTTATCATTGTGCCCCGACATAAAACAATACACGTGCACTAGGCTGCCAGTTTTGCACAGTAGGTTGCCGTGTGACAGCGCCTGCCATGCGGATGCAGCCTTAACTTCTAGGTGTACGCCGCTCACCAAAGGTTGCTGCCAGACTGTATTCGGGCACGCCCGGGCGCGTCTGCTGCATGCACCGTGCGAGCCCGGTGGCGGCCAGGGCGGCGGAGGCCCGCATGAGAGCCACTTCACCCGCAGACTTCTGCAACACGCAGCAGCAACAGTGACAGCGATGGCCGTATGTATCGTGGCGTCCTAAGACTGACCGGCAGCAGCTGGACGTAACATGTCGCAACCGGCGTAGCATGCTGGTGCATGAGCGCTAACGGCGGCCGCAGCGAGCAGATGCAACACGAGGACCCACAGCATGCAGGCTATTTGCTTGACAGTACTCACTCGCAGCCGCATAGCGTGGAGCAGCTGTCGCAACCCCGTCAACCTCCGAGGCTCTGTTTGCCCTGCCACAACCGCCGCCGCCTGCACCGCCGTTCCCTCAACAGCCATATGCATGCCGCCACCGCCACTGCTGTTGCTGCTGGTGCTGGGTGTGCTGTTGACACTGACATGATCTTTACTGGTTGTTGCTAGAGCAGACTGAATGATGCGTTGCATTGATGCGTGCTGGTAGGCCGTGGTGCGGTCTATGTCGAAGAACACCTCGGAGGCGGTGCCCACTGCACTGCCCAACACCTTGGACAGCTGCCCGATGGTGTGAACCTGGTCCGCCCCGAACACATGCAGGGCCGCATTGCTGTCCACTGTAGCGCCGTCCCACCGCTCACGCTGCAATGCAGCGCCACGCGAGGCCACCCAAAGCGAGCCAGAAAATTTCAGGCTTCAAGACAGAGATGTGCGCCATAATGCCGATTCACAGCATCCAACGGAGCAGTTCGAGCTGAGCATAACCCGAGCTAGCGGCTTGAGTTTCACACGTAGCGGTGGCATGAGTGTTTAGTGGCCTTTTCCACTATGTGGATCAAAGCTGCTATTCAGAATGCCCACATGGGATCAACTGAGTGTACTTCTTACCTCAACGTTTGGTGCATCAATAAAGAGAGTGAACCTGCCTGCGGGCACAGGCACTCATAGCCAGAGGTTGTATGCATGAACACACGTGTATGCAGGGATACACGCATTATAGGCATCAGAAGCCCTGAAAGAGCATGATCGCCGTCGCCCCTGGCCTGGCGACTTTTGCACGTCCCGCATTGCAGTGTGGCTACCAGTGGGCCCAGCCTACTAGGTTCTGATCCTGTGTGCAGTAGCCTGCCTTCTCCACACCTGAACTGATGTTTGCTGCGCCAACGCACCACGCTCCTGATTGCGGAATCCCCTGCGTACGCAGCCTGTTGTTCACCAACCCACCGCCGGCCTGCGGGCCTGCCGGCCCACCCACCGTTGTCTCCCGCTCCTGACTGCAGCAGCAGCACCCCTCGCTGGGTCAGACCGGTCAGGTAGAAGAAGTCAGGGTCCTGACACAGGCCATGAGTGTGAGAAGAATGATCAGGGGAACAAGGTGAGTGCGAGGTCAGCAAGGAGCGTTTTAGGCGGTGCATGGACAGGTAGTGAAATGCTAACGAAAGGCGAGATGTCAGCAGTCTCCCTCATGTGATAGCTCCCCCTAAATAGTGGTGTGCTTACATGGCTGAGCATCACACTAGCATCACACTAACATGGCTGTGCATTCCAGGCAATGTATTACGAATCTGGTGGGGCAGAGCCGTCTTTTGAATTCAGGTACTCTCTCTTGCCTTGTGACTACGAACCTGTCTGTTGGGTACTCATGCAAGCAGAGATGCACACCTGGCGATAGGGGTACGGTATGACCCCGCTCATGTAGTGTATGCTGGCCGACGGCAGCACCACAAGAGACCCAGGCGGCAAAACTGACATCAGTTTCCTCCGCCGTGCTGCGTACTCCTCTGCTGCAATGCCTGGCGTCAACTCCCCCGGTGACAGAAGCTGCGGGCCAAGCGGGCAAGCAGACAAGCACGTTGTAAGGGAGGTTGGACAACCAGGACCAGCAGAACATTTATATTTATAAGTATTCAGGAACAATGCAAGGTAGTGTTAAGAAAGCAGGGTGCTTTAATGTGCAAGGTAAGGCAGGGTGTCAGGTTGGCACCTGCATTATAGCATATTCCGCACGTTCAGTATTGGGAGAGATGTGGACAGTGGCCAAGGGTGAATGCAGCCAGGGTTGGTGCTAATGGTCTTCCTGCATGCATTGACGGCATTGGCTTCATCACGATCACCACTTGCCTGGCAACCATCTGCAGGAAATCCTACCTCTGGATGCGTTTGATGGCACGGTTGGCCCACCACAGGTTGCCATGTCGCTGCAAACCCTTGTGTTTCAGTAGGGCAGGGCTCTGACTTACTTCCAGAAGCCAAGAAGCGCTCACAGATGTTACCATGCAGGCCGATTGCCGAGGGCGATTGCCTAGGGCTTTGGCTGAACTTTAGCGCCAGCGACTGTAAGAGTGTCTTGGCTGCTCGCCTCATTTCATGATAAAATCTCCAAGTTGCCCCACAAGCGCAGATAAGCGAGCGCTCTCAGATCCGGTTGGCCAGATCGGTTGCCGTTACTAGCTGATCCATCATGGGCTTTTGCTTTTCCTTCTGTCTCATCAGAAGTCCAGGCCTCATATGACCCGCACGAAGCAGAATAAAAAGGCAGGCATGTCAGCCCCAGCCGGATCTGACAAGCCTCAGTCTAACCAGCAAGGGAGTGGAAGCGCAGCAGCAGAGGACAGCAAAGGTGGCGAAGCAGCACCTGCCCCGGCGGCAGCTCCAGCAATCCAGGAGCCTGTCGCACCTTTGCCCCTGGGCGCATACCACACAATAGCCCTCATACAACCTTCCAAGCATGACAGTACCAGGTTCTATCAGGACTTTCCGAACATGCTTGACGCAGTTGATGGTGAGTGCATTAAGCATGGCACCAGATGTGTGCGTGCTACACTCAGATGCCATGCATTAACATGCTCGAACATGCCGACATCATCATTACATTGCATTCGCAAATCTGCTCATAGCTACGCTTTAGAGTACGCAAGGAATGCTGAAACTGTTTGTTTCACACAAAGACCGCTGTCATGGTTGTCGCTGTTTGCCTTGTGCATGGCTCACCGGTGCTCAAGTTGCAGTTCGAGTCTGAGTTTGCACTTGAGTCGGAGTGGGCATGCACCGTAAAGTTGGGAGGAATTAGCCTGGGATGTCGCATACACACACCACACCATACCTGCACCATACATACACCCTTCTCCCAATCACCACATGCACCATACGTACATGCTCTCAAGCACGACACATGCCTAAACACAGTTGCCACCAACCTCCCTCAGTGCTGTGACTGCGCATGTCAAAGCTACAAACCCATCTGATCGTCGTTCCCTGTGTCAGGCCTTTTGAAAATGTTTGAAACCCGGCTCAAGGAGTACAACCCAGGAGCCGCTACCATTTCCTATGACTACAACAGCCTGTGCCAGTACCTGGATGACATGGTGAGACAAGGCTGTGAGGTCACGCATGAATGGGAAACTGGGTGGGCTATGGGTGTCGCCATGTACTGGCATTGGCTGGAAACATGGCGGTACCTGAACCTTTTCGCCGGGCTGGGCAAGCAAGTGCCTGTGCAGCTGTTGTACAATGGCAGTGTAGTTCATCCCAGGCAGGCAGTTTCAACTCATCCTGGTTGTTACAACCTTCTGTGGTACATTTCGATGTCGCTGCATACGCAAAATGAATGAACCATTGCATGACTCGCACTCTGAGGCAGCGGCCGCATGTGCTACTCGACCATTCACGTCACGCTTGAAGTGCATGTTGCTGTGCCACACGCACTAGTCGTGTTCACATGGTCGTGCACGTGTTCGAGTATTAACCACGTGCCTCTTGTGTGTTCCTTGCAGCGCGAGGTGTGCCTCTTGAGGTGAGCGGGAAAATGGGGTCCAAGGGAAGGAGCTCCAAGGAAACAAGCAAGCAGGAGCAGGGTGCATGAGCGCGGGAGAGAAAGAATCGCGGAGAAGAGAGCGGGCATGTCAGAGAAAGCATGTCAGGGTCCAGGGCGGGGAGCTCGGAAAGCTGACAGGGAAGCACAGGAGGAAAACGAAATAGAGAGGAATGAGCAGGCTTATGATAAGAGAGCGGGGGAGGGACAGCGCATAGCCTCACAAGCAATACTTATGCCTGTCTGCATGGCGGGTGTACGGTGTGCACAGAACACAACCTCAAGTAGCAGTCAAGCAGTAGCAGCATTCCATGCATGTGCGATGTGCTTTGTCCGTCTGGCAAGACTATGCTTTGGCCTCGCCCTGCCTGCTGCTGTGCAGTTGGGAGCCCACCATTCACGGCTACAAGCGGTACGACAGGTCATGGGTCAAAGGAGCATTGCAGGATCACTTGTCAAACCAGGCTGTGTCTAACACGCGCCGCTGATGTGTCAACATGCACAGCTCCACGAATGGTTCGTACATTCCGCTGCAGCAAACTTAACTACAGTTGTGTGATGGCGTGAGAGACCCGTGCAACGGCAATCATCTGGTTTTAACTGCAGTCGAACATTCAAACATGGGAATTCAAACGTGGGCTACGGCGACGTAGGATGTGCTGGCATCAGCGCATGGCACTCAGCATTGACGCCTGAACTTGGCATTGCACACACTTGGACGATTCCCAAACACTATGGCATGTTTTCAGGCCCCTTTTGGGTCTCACGAGGTTTGCGGTCAGGATGGTACCTTGAGGGGGGGCCACCACCATTACTATCGCGGCGTGTCGCAATCTTCATCTCGTGTAGGTTGGATGGGCTGGAGTCCCTCCCCTCTTGTGATGTGCAGGGCCCACATACACATCACGTGTGTGATTGATGATGTGACATCGCAGCATGTGTTTCCTCTGCATTGCGTTTTAGGTGAGGAACTGATGCTAAAGTGTTATGGCTTGAACATTTCATAGTGCTACCAACTGCCACATGTATGTGGATGTCGGCACTGTTTTGCCGACATTGCCGACACATGTCCTCTCTGTATTGCCCAACTGGTAACCAGATGCATAGACTGAGAGATAGCAATGGCTCGTCTGCATTGGCCTTGGGCGAGACAGACATAACTGGGCAACAATGCTGCCAATCACGACCAGGGTGCCACTGACTGTCCTTCATGCCCATGTTTAGATGAAAAAGCCCACGTTGAGATAAATGTGTTCAACCACGAAGCAGGCTCACATGCACCAGGGCGGTGGTGGTTGCTGGTTTGCCTAGCCTGCTGTAAGAAGGTGCCGTCCCCTTTACCTGGACAGTCTGCTCCAGGAAGATGTCTGCAAACAAATCTGGCGGGAGTTTGGCGCTGAATCCAGTTTAGAACCAGCCTGTCCAAAGGAAAGGAGCTTTATGGCCTGGATTCATGGCCAAGAAGCTCGCGCATCTGTTCAATTGCTCGACATGGCCTTGTAGGACTGTGTGGCAAGCCATGCAGGCTGACATGCAGGGCTACTGTGCCGGACAAGTCTACTGTGTCCGTACAAGCAGGCAAGTCACATACAGCAAGCACGTCATGTCACGTGCTGAGCCCGCTTCTTAAATGCATCTCCTGAACGCACAGCTGCGAGAGAGAGTTACTGCAAAACTGCACGGGGGCGTTCAGGCAGGGGGTACAACAACCTTGGAGGTTTCCATTCAGCAACCACACCAATCTCGACCACCAGCCCATCACAGTCAGGACGTTGCCGGCCACTTCCCACCTCTTGATTGCTAAGAAGACTCGGAGCGGAGGCCCTTGCGGAGACGATCGCTCATCAAATGACTTTGACCCCCCGACAGTGATCCAAGCTCAACCGACCCTTGGACGCTGCTTGGCCTACCAGGATGAGCGAACTGCTGCTTAGAGAAAGCAAGCGCTGAGCTGCAGGAAGCAGGCTTTACCATGCATGGCTCAAACCCGCCATCGCCTCACTCACCTGTCGCTGGTATGTCAGTGTTGCATGGGGCTGAGCTCTGCCGGCGGTGCCATTGGCAACAAGGTTCGCCCTGTTGAAACTCCAGCCTTCCGGATAGTGCTAGCGATGCAAATGGTCCCTCTGCGGGGCAGAAGTGACGTTTCTCGCCCTGGTGCGAGGCATCAACCTGTCCCCGGCATGCACACCAGCTTTCTGGCCTTCTCTGCCCACAGCAACCCCCAAATCAGTATGACTCCCAAAGCCTTTCACTTTGCGGTGCAGCCGTGCACTCAGCCCAGCAAGGTTTGCATGCTGGCTGTGCTCGGCCCAAGGTAGGTCCTTACCACTGCCTACGTGGTCTACATCCTTGCACGCATGGACTCGTATGGCAAGTGATCCGACTACCCCAGTTGCTGTTGGCTGCACGGGGCATCGTTGTGTGCATTCAGTGGCTAGAAGCCCGGTATTGTCAACAAGACCCACACTAGCTGCCCAGCAGGGCACAGAAAGACAGGTGTTAAGTACTCTCTCATCTCAATGCCATATGGCAAGATATCGCCCCGACTGGTATCAAACCCAGGTTACAGTGATACATGACCGTTCACGTGTCAGCACTCCCTCACAAAACCCTCGCGGCATGCTGACAGCAACAAGTGCCTGTTTACAGCCGCTACACATGCAACAGTTCACTGCTGCTACTCAATGTATTGGAAACCATTCGCATGGTGTACGTACAAAGTGGCTACACATCACGGGTGCCCTTTGCATGTTTTCGCCAAAAAAAAAAAAAAGTTTGCCAGTTCTGGGACAGTTTGTGTGGACACGAATTGAACCAGATGTTGGTGGTGTTGTAGTGGCGTACGGTGTGTTAAAGGGACACCCTGTTGACAGATCTTTGAAGTGGGTTGTATGTGCATGTATATCTGTCGCACATGATGGGCGAACAGCGCATGTTGTGGTATACGATCCTGCAGTGCCACTTCTGGGACAACTGACCAAGAGACAGGAAGCCCAATCCGTAAGATTATGTGGGCTGTACCTCAGAAGTCGGTGATGTATGTCGCCACCAAGTGCTCCAGCTGCTGCACACACATCTCAACCAATCCCAGTGACACCATCCAAAAACTGTCCAAGAACTGGCAAAAATCTTTTTTTTTGTTTTGGAAAAATATCAGCAACTACCCTAGTAGGCCATGATGGTTCCATCCTTGTCCCGGATGGTCAACCTGACGTCCAGTCCCAGCAAACCCAGCTGCTCGCGCGCTTCTCTCCAGCACCGGTGCCACGTGCCCTGGCGCCTGCCTGAGAAGCGACTGTTCACTGTCAGGGTTTTGAGGCTGGGCTGGCTGCCCGGTGTGCAGGACGCAGCAAGGTAGGCACAGTACGCAGTGACACCGACAGGGCTCACAACCTCGGCATTGCTCTCAACCGTAAGCGAGGTTAACTGAGGCAGGGAGCGGGCGAGCTGTGGCCACATGCTCGGGTGAATGATACAGTCGATGAGGCAGAGTTCCTTGCAGGTTGCAGGCATCATCTGTTGTACTGCAACCACCTCCTCTGACCCAACAAATGACCTCTCAAGCTGCATTATCTTCACGTTTTGGGGTAACAGGGGCACAACAGCACTCAGCATGGCCGCACACGTGTTTGGCTCGGACGGGACATCCGCCACGGAGTGTATGCCATCGAATCCGACAAAGAACTTGCCGTCTGTATCCAAGCACAAGGTTTGCAAGGCCGAGCTGCGAGACAGGTTGTGCATGGCTGCCTGCGCCCTTGCCAAAGTGACAGACCAAGGCAGTTTCAGAGCACCCACACGCAGGGTTCTTAGAGAGTGAAGGGGCAGCCGGGAAAGTGTATCCAAGTAAAGTACCTCCAGGCCAAGCTCGAGTAGACTGCGGCACCAAACAGGAATTCTCATGTGACCCGGTGAAAAATCAATGTGGTGTGTGGTTCAGAGGGCAACGCACGCATTTCTGGCAAACTGTGCTTGCCAGTGTGATATGCAACTGATATGAAGCAAGGCAACTTAACGTCTTGTTAACGTGACAAGACATATTGCTGCTTTGTTGAATCGCATTGCTTGGATTCTCTTGTATGTGTGGACCTGCTCAATGCTCATCGGACGATATGAATACCTGGCATGCCATTGTTGATGCATAGCTGGAGTAGACCTGACGATTCAGCAGGAATTGTCGCTTTGAATGTACGCCAAGCATAGGCACAGCATGAACTGCTAATCTGGGATCGGAATGCTGTTGAGTACAAGCCGCCTGCAATCACCTGCATGGTATGTCCACCAGCGACTGATCCAAGTGCATGTGAACCCCTTCCCATGTCAGGCGGGTCAGGTGCGGAAGGTGATACAGCGGGAACTCGATGCCCGCGCTGCTAATCGATGGCCAGCCGACATCATCACAAGTAAAGTGCAGTGACTGCAGACCTTTCAGGCCTGGCTCGCTGATCTGCAGCCGAAACAGGGAAGCGTTGTGCGAGTGTAGTGTGGTAACGGCTACCGGGTTGGTTGAATTAGGTTATGGAATGGAGTTGCCAGGCACAGGCCAACCGACTGGACTGGGGACAGACAAACTGCAAACCAACGGGTTGTATGCAACACCTGTCTGATGGGCAGACTGAGATCCAACAAGCAGTAAGCAAAGCACTGCAGGCAACCCAGACCACAGGTGGTTGCAACGTGCAAAACTCAGACCACAAGTGGCGTGTTGGAAGGTGATTGGTAAGCACTGTGCAGGGCACTGGGCCATGTTTGCATGACAACGTGTCCACACCTGCTGGCGTGACCTGCTGGAGTTAGGCGCAAACCAAATCTAGTCCCACCCTGCCTTTTCCGTGAACGCCTGAAGAGTCCTGGCCTACTTTCAAAATCCCGAGAAGTGTGGCACATTGCACTGCGAAAATGCTGTGTGCACTGTCGTTTACTCGCCTGCTGACATGGCAAGAGAAATCATTCACCTCATCTGACACAGACAGGGGATGTGGGGGGATGTCGCTCCAAGTGGTGGCAACACGCTTGTTCCAAATGGCTGCAAACCTACTGTAAACGCTGGATAGCCGCACCAGCATCAACCAGTGTAATGATACTGCCCCAGTGCGCCCACGTCACCCCACCTGTAAACGCCAGTACCCCGTCCATGGCATTTTCAGCTCGCGGAGCTGTGTGCAAATGTCCAAAGACGACTCCCTGCTGGGCTCGGACAGCAGCTCAAGCGCAGTAAGCTGCCGACCCAAGGTTGGCCACAGCACAGCTGGGCTCATTTCTCCTAAAGCAATTGACATGGATTTCAGGTTTGGCTGGATGTGAAGCTGCTCGAGGTGCCGCTTCCAGGCGCATATATCGATGCTCTCGTCTGGTCTGTCACGATCCTGCATGGGTGGCACAGTATTGCCAAGCTTTAGGACCGAGCACAGTGAAGCGAATTGTCAAAGATAAGACAGACCTCTGTGCATGTATACAGGGTCCAGACGTGTGCCATGATGCAACGTAAATGTGTGCTTACCCGTACTTTTGGTAGCACTTAGCTCATGGTCTAACACGGAACATAGGAGTCAGCAGACCATGTCTGGGTTCAAAGCGTTGATGTGCAACACAATCAGTTGTGCACATTCTACCGACCATCGTCAGTGTTCTCAACCTCGCACCCTACATGCACAATACACTGGGATGAACGAAAACTATGAATGCTAAGCTCCGCATTTGTTTTTGTTTCCCTGACAGATTTGCTCTCAAGCCCAGAGAGAACGTGCAAGAGTTGCCAGCAATGTCCAGACATCCTGCCAGTTCCAGTGCACTGAAGACATGCATGCAGATGCCAAGAGTCACAGACTGGTACTCAACAGGTGCATTAGATTGCATATTTTATAGGGCGACCTACATGTCCCTGCATGTCACGATGCCATGGATACCCACAATCGTCAAGTGGCGCAATTTCTCGAGCTTGGGTGGTTCAACTAGGGGTGCAATGCCGGCAATGTTGACAGACACATGCATCTCCTCTAAGTTTGGCAGAAGGACGTCCAGACCAACGGGTATCAAAAAGTTGAGGTTAAAGTCCTGCAGCAGAGGTAAGCATGGCAGCGGAGTGAGGCACTGCAGATGAGGGTATTCATTTGTCCGCCAGGACACACTGCAGATGAGGAAGCTGCATCAGTTGGCCAATCCCACAGCTGGGAAAGTGTCTGGGCATGTAGCAGCTAGCCCCTCGTATTGCATCTTCAGTTCTCAACGGGATCTGTATTGATGAGCCTCAAACCCTATAATTTCAAGTACCTGCATGACGAGCTTCGACACAGCTGGAAGGCAACAGCCATCACACAGTAGCTCAATCAACGCAAGACATGGAGGGTCTGGAACCGAAGACTCCAGAACCAGGGTGGCCTTGCCGCGATATGATGCGGTTAAGGCCGACCATGCTGTGGACCTCTGCTTTGTGCCTAGCTGCGCGAGGTCAAGATGCAATTCCGCTTCCGATACTAAAGGCATGAGTTCCTGAGCGAAGGTCTTGCATGTCGCGAAGGCAGCATGGCGGTCTGTCGCATCGTCTGGCACACAGCGGCGGAGCAGGCCTGGGGGCAGATCAACCCAGTTGATGATAGCCATCAGAGGAAGGCAATGCAATTCCAAAATGCAGGCCACCTTTGTAGTCAGCTGTCGTATAGGTCTAAGGTCGTAAGGCTTATCGGATACTAGGCGAATCGACAATTTTTAAAGAAATTTTGACTGGCAAAAGAAGTTTGCCAGTTCTGGGACAAGTCTGTGAGATGGACAGTGACGTGGTGGAGTTGTGCATTGACCTTGCCTGAATGAGTGTCATGTGAGACTGAGCCCTAGTTGGAGTGGTAGACAATGTGGCGACCAATTCTGGGACAGTGTCAATGTTGGATGCTGGTTGCCTGTGGTGTGCTGGACACGCGTTTTCTGGCACTGAGACATGGTGTATGTGCGTGTGTTGGTCGACGGCGGTGTGGTGCACTGCCAGTACTGGAACAGTGTCAATGTTATGACGGATTCGGTGTGTTCAATGAGATGTATACTAGGGCAGAAGTGGCGGCCAGAGTGTAGTGACACGCTTGACACACGGTCACAACACATCCTGACATGCCGTGTCACTTACATAACTGGGTCAACTGCACAATTAAAGCCAAGCCTTGAAAACTGGTCCACCATTCTCAGGTCACAGCCATTTCCTTAACGAGAAAACCTTCGCCCTCAGCTGTAATCATTACTTCTGCCGTGTGCCTTGTTCCAAAACATGAAGTCACAGGCAGGCCACATGAACAGGTATCAGGTTGCACTAGTGTATGTTATGATCCAAATGCCAGTCGTCACGTAGACTCCACTGGCGATGTGTCCTACATCATTTCTATCGCCGCTCACTGGCATCCAGAGCAGTGAATGCGCTCATTCTTACTTTCCAGCCGTCTGTTGTCGGAAGAACAACCAAGTGCACGCCGATGCCTGGTTCTTTTGATTTGCATGCAT
>QAXH01006646.1:24268-41133 GCA_004335635.1 Chloromonas sp. AAM2 | reverse complement strand
AATACAAAGTGCACACGTGATCACAACCAACACAAGTGAACACGTGATCACAACCAACACAAGTGAACACGTGATCACAACCAACACAAAGTGAACACGTGATCACAACCAACACGCTTCAGGTGGAGAGACATCCACTCAAGGCCACACAAGGACGACTTGTATGCATGCTCCACTCGCAGACAGCCATGTTGGCGTGCTGCGTGCTCAGCTCTCTGCCCCACCGTCCTGCGCTCTGTGATACATTACGTGCACGTTTTCCCTGCGTACTCGTGCGCTTTCGAACAGTGTGTGCGCGCCACCCGACATCGTGTGTGTGTGTGTGTGTGTGTGATACGCTCACCCTCCTTCCTGAATATGATGAGTGTGAGGTGGCTGCGGCAGCAGTAGGGCCCCGGCAGGCGCAGGACGGTGTTGCCGGCGTGCATCCACACCCACGACAGGTTTTCCACGTACGTGTAGCCCCACGCGTACAGCTGAGCACATGCAAGCATAAAATCACACAAACCCTTCATTGGCTTGAACGCCACCGATGAGCAAACAGGTGCCACCGGAGAGGAAGAGGGAGATGGAAAAGGTGGGAGGGGAAAAGAAAGATTTCAAAACTGTGTGAAGCTCTGGCATGTGAATGTGCGCCATCTGTACGTCTTGTGTGAGTTGCCAGACAGTTGCCAGTAAGTAAACACTCATCTGTGCATTGACGTCTACCAAGGGCGTGCAGTGACAGCATCTTACGCCCTTGCTTTAGCCCGTATGCACATGGAGTTGTCCACCTTATACAAATGCCGATGCTGACTCGTCCTGCTACCCCTCCGCAGCACCTGCCCACCTGTTTGCACGTGGCTTGGATGTGTGTCTTGTGTGACCAAATGAAAATGAAGCCGCCAGGGCAGAGTGATGGCACGGGCAGCTTGCGCAACCTGGTGAAGTGCAAGGCGACAGGGCACGCTGAATTCACTCGGCAAATCCACTTGGGCAAAAAGCCTGTCATTGGAGCCATCAATGCCATTCACAGATCTGGCCGCAGCATTGTGAAAACACAGTTGAACCAACACGGGCACAACATGCTGCGGAAACTCTCTGCAAACCGCTGACACATATGGCTCACTGCTTACGCCCTGCCACATGCCCAGCCGGCACTCTGAAGCTCGATTCAGACCCGCTTCTGCAGTCTGGGGCACCTTGAACCGTCAACCCTACCTGTGCTCTCCCATTTGCCCGCCTTCCACTGTCAAGTGCATGCATCGCTGCCCTGTCTCCAACCGTGCCATGCAAGCCCTGGTGATGCCACCCTTGGTCCCGACAGCGCGCTTTGCCTGCCGGGTCCCCCTGGTCATAACCTCCTATGCCTGTCCACCTTTCACACCCACTCTCACCTGCTGACTAGCTTGGTGTCATCATCCTCTGCGTCCGGCACCTCCCACCCGCTGTGGATCAGGACAACCTGCGCAAGGAGAGCCAAGCACATCAATCTGTCATCACTGCAAGTGTACAGCCTACCTTGCAGACAAGGATGTTATGGTGCAGAGGTGCAGCCCACGTGTGTACCTGACGATATTGTGTGGTGATGCATAGGGAAAAACACGATCAATGTGGCATCAGTATAAGCTGCATTACTTCAGCCGATTTGAAGCAATACAGTGGAAATAATATTGAAGGTCAAGACTGTTGTTGGTAATGGACATGCACACAGCATAGCTTGCAAACAAGGAGTCGTGTGGTGATGCAAAGTCCTCAGATAAAATGACATTTAATATTGTAGTTTGCCTGACTGATTTCACGTCAGTGCTACCTGCTCATCATGGGCAGTTTTGATGGCTGTTTGCGCCTCACCGTAAAAGTGCGGTTCTGGCCCAGTTGGCGTCGTATGTCGCATGTGGCCAGATCAGGCACCTCGAAATAAGTCACACAGTCTTGCTGCTCCGAGGCTTCAGTTGCCGGCCCGGAGCCATGGCATGAATTTGCAGGCTGGCATGGTAGCAAGGGGAAGTCAGGGGCTGGCGCTGTTGCTTTGGCTGGCGGTACAGGGGATGGAGGGACGGTGTGAAGTGCTGGCTTATGGGGTGGTGGAGGTGGTGCCAAAACCCATGGTACGTGTGGTGTGTCTCTTTGTGTAGCTATGGAGTGAGGGGCATGGGGTGGGCGGATTGGGGGTGGAGGGAGAGGAGGAAGAGGGGCGATGGATGCAGAGCCATGAAGCGGTGGAGGGGGAGCAATCACCATAGGCATGAGTTGCCCAGTACTGCTGCCTTGTGCCCAGCCCTGCATGCGTTGCTGTTGTGTGCTACGTGTTGCATGCATGCCAGGTGCAGTCAAGCCCTGGTGGCCGTCGTTGCCCTGTTCCCAGCCGGATGGCAGCCGCCGCTCCGTAGCAGGGCAAAACTCATCCGGAAAGGAGCTGTGCTGTTGCTGCTGCTGCTGCTGCTGCTGGCCTGTTACTTCTAGCTGCTCGGCACTCGGTAGTAGCAGCTCACTGATTAGTGATGAACTGATTGCACCTTGAACTGGAGCATCCTGCTCCAATCCTCGCGTTTGGTGCTGCTGCCGGGTGTTGTTGTTGGTGTTGTCATGAGAGCATGGGGCAATAAGGGCGGGCTGGGCAGGTGGAGGGGGTGGGTTTGGTGCGGCAGACAGGCCCAATAGCACCAAATAATTGTTGAGTTGGTGCAAGCGGGTGCCTGGGCTGGTCGAGTCCCCAGCAGCAGTGGTGGCGGTGGCAGGGGGTGGCAGCAGCAGCAGTGGTGCGCAGGGCACAGTGAGACGTATGGGCGGGGCCGACGGGTCGTACGGCTTGACGGTGCGGCCCCAGGCCGTGGGAAGGGGTGGGCCAGGCACGCGCACCTACAGGTACAGGCAAGGTACACACAACAGTTTGATCTCAGTTCTGGCTCCCTGTCATCAGCATTCCAACATCTCAGATTCGCTGTCATCAGCAATTCAACATTTCCGACTCACCATTCTGCCATGACTGACAACGGCAACGAGCAGAGCATAGCTCAGCTTGGTGAGCGTGCCAGAGAGCCTTGCAAAGAACGATAGAACTCAGCACACGGCCATCTTGTGCAGGTTTTGAATCTGACCGCCCTGACTGTGCACGTTTCCTGTTTACACACCTGGATGATGTCATCCTTCCCGGTCTGCATGCGCACTTTTCGTCGTACAAGCGCATGCGTATCGCGATTGTACTGCATCACCACCTGCACCGCACACATGGCACTCTATCACATGGCGATCTATGAGACCTCACTGTACCTGCTTTTAGCATGGAGTGGCAGTCCCAATGTGAAGCGGCACACACACATGAGGCAGACACACAAACTGTCTGTGCTGGCATGGCCCGCAATTGATGCCGATCAGGGTTTGCACAGCCGTGCTATAATGCTGGAGCACTGCCTTGTGTGACGAATCTTTAGCCAAGACTGCAAGCATGTGGTATGTTGCATCGCAAGCAAGCTGGCCATAAGGTGACACAGATCATCAAGAACACGTATCTGCTGACCATTTGCAGCCAATATCTATCACAAGCCAAAGAAGACGCGTGACACGAGAACGTGCGTGCCTCCATAGTCTCTCCCATACCACGGGCTACTGCATTAGTCCATATCACAAGCCAAGGAATGCAAGCCAGGCAAGATTGCGTGTGGATTGCTTTACGGCCCTCTGTATTTGCTGGTTGCAGAAAACATGCGTCTGATGGCCATGTCAGAAGAAGCCTGCTGGCAATCCCTGAAAGTTATCAAGAAGAACAAAACAAGGAAGCGCACATGGATTGCCTTGTACTCAAAAGTTTGCCACACCTGGTTGCGTATGTTCCTCTCCCTGGCTGCAATGCCCAGCACCTTCCACATGGAGGGTTCCTTGTCCCGGGGCGGCACGCTGCCTGCACGCCGGCCTCTGCAGGCAGGAGGGCAGGAGGGAACTCGCACAGGCCAAGCTGGTGAATGGATGGCTCACAGGCCGTCGCCACAATGACAAACTTAACCAGGGTACGTTTTCTTGCCCGGCCCAACCATCTAGTGTCCCGTAGGTGTGAGGGTGGCACATGATGTCACTGCTTTTGCTGATCACGCATATCCTGTGTGTGGGGGTCTGCTGCGTCCTTTGTGGCTCTGAAGCTGAAGCAGGCAACTTGCCGCACACCAGCGCACTTCTGCCGGTGCTCTGGATGTCCGATGTTTGTCGTTGCAACCACTCTGGATGCCAGCGAACACTGTCACTGCATGTTCTTTGCCGCTGCAACGACACTGGACACCAGCTGGGTGCAGTGACAGCTGATGCATGCAGCTTGTGCACATTTGTCTGGTGCTGTGCTGCATGAGCGTACCTCTTATGACCTGGCATTCTATTCCACGTCCTCACCTTCCTGCCTGCTTCTTGCTCGCCTTTCCCTTGGGCTTCCCAGGTTCAAACACGTCCTCATCGGACCACACTCCTCTTAGATACTCCAAGTCCCCTTCTCCATCGCTGACAGCATCCTCATCGCCACTCAGTGCGTCGGTTTCGTCCTCAAACAATTGATGCACGTGGCCGTTGGCTGCACGTGGGTCATCTCTGGTGCTGCCCTTCGCTGCATGGAGAACTGAGTTGTTGGCGAGGGCGGCTCGCACGTTGAAGATGCTGGTCTGCTTGAAAACCTGGAGAGCGTGTATCATATGGAGGAGTTCCTGGGCTGCCTTGTCAATCAGAATTGTGATTTGTGATCGGGGGGCAGAGCCAACCATGAACAAGGCTTCATGCCCAACCTAAAACGAGATCCTAGCTTCCTAGTCGGGGTGTCCTGGGTTGGCAGCTGATCCTCACTGGTAGCCTTGCAGCATGCTCATGAGAGTGTCTGGTAACGTGAAGAGCGTACCTACGTCGTGCTTTTCTGAGCGTCCTAACAACAAGCACGTATGATGGAGCCGGCATGCGTGCCTACCTGGAGCAACAGCTTTTCATCTAGGGGCTCATCTGACGT
This sequence comes from Chloromonas sp. AAM2, assembly GCA_004335635.1. Classification (NCBI taxonomy): domain Eukaryota; kingdom Viridiplantae; phylum Chlorophyta; class Chlorophyceae; order Chlamydomonadales; family Chlamydomonadaceae; genus Chloromonas; species Chloromonas sp. AAM2. The sequence continues at coordinate 36,176 of QAXH01006646.1, read as the reverse complement.
GTCTGCTGCCACTGGGCTGCCACCAGCAGGCTGGGAGGGCGCAGTTGAGGTTCCAGGTGGCTGGGTAGCATGCAAGGCTGTGTCAATGGCTTGGTCTGTCGGTAGCTGCTCCTTGCTGCTAACCGCATGTTGTAACGCCGAGCCAGTGGCATGCGTGCTGCCGTTGTCACTCTCCGCGCGAGAAGCTGCTGCATGAGACGAGGAGGTGCCCGGTTTGGAACGCTTCTGCAGGTTGGCTGCGGCCATGACCTTTTCGAGTTCTTCGAATTTGCGCATGATCATCTCGGGCGTTTCTTGGTCCTCCACATAGCCCACATAATGCGCGGCGCTGGGTAATGAGCCCGTGCGCGATACGCACTGACGTTTGGGTCTTCGTTCCATTGGGCCTTTCAACACCAGCCCCGTCCTCACACCTCACCGGACGCATGCAAGACGGTGGATCGGAAAATAGGTGGTTTGCTTCGACAATTCTTCTGTTGGAACAAATCCATTTGAAACAAATCAGGTGTGGATCCAACGCCAAAAGTAGGGTTTCCACTGTGTGTGGGTCACAGTATGAGTGAGAAAGTGAGAAGCCAGCGTACGTTTCTCCCTCTGATGCCAGCGGCGCCAGCACGCCACCAGCTGTCTGCCGATTTACTGACAGACTGCAATGTCTTCAGACCGCCTGCTTCACTATCCAGGCCAGACCGTGTACGCTGGCACTCTCTTGGACGTACAGGCTGTGTGCCAGCACCTGCTAACCCATGTGCAAGCCCTGGGCCCAAAGAAGAAGCTGGTGCTGGGCTTTGACATGGAGTGGCAGTACATGCCCAGCGAGCGGCCGCCAGCCCTCATTCAGCTGTGTGCAAGGACAAGCGAGGCAGTCCCACCACTCTTGCTAGCAACCAGCAACGATGCTCACGTCCTACTGCAGCCAGCGCGCGCCAGTGATACACAGACCAACCCAGCGACAGAGCTAACGGCGCTGCAAGCTCAGTGCATCACTGAACAAACGCTCTCAAATGATCAGCCAGAGGGCACAGGTGCAGGACGCAAGCGCAAGAGGAAGCTCCAAGGAGAAGCTGCTGGACGCAAGCAGCCATGTGCTGCAGCATCAAGATCAGCATCAGATGCCAACCAGCTCGCAGGGACTGCCCAAGCCTCTGCATCCATTCTTGACACCCAGCCCGCATCAGAACTGCTTACTGACACACACACACAGGGTGCAGCAGGATCGCATGCTGACACACACACACAGGATGCAGCAGGCCACGACACCAGCCCAAGTCTCGGCACAGTGAACCAGCAAGATGCCTGCACAGGAACAGTGGCAGAGCCTGACAGGGCGGGTTGCGAGTTTGTGTGCTACCTGCTGCATGTGGCGCGGTTGGGCGCATCGGGGGTCGAGCGGGCTCCTGCAGGGCTTAAACAGCTGCTGGAACACCCGCAGGTGGGACACGATACGCTACCTTATTCTTAAGGTCTGATACAGGCGTCACTCATACGTAGCATGTGTACATCATCTTCACAAGAGGGGAGGGATTCCGACCTGTCCAATCTACATGTGAAGGGGATTGCGACACACCAGGATAGTAATGGTGGTGGCCAACCCCTCGAGGTGCTATCCTGACCGCATACCTGGTTAGACCCAGAAAAAGGGCCTGAAAACATGAGCAAATCGTTCAATGTTGTGCTGATTGGCATCCACAAAATGCAGGATATATCAATCACAACGAAGGGTGCACGTGCTGACACAGATTCAGGGTGCATGTGCTGACACAGATTCAGGGTGCATGTGCTGACACAGATTCAGGGTGCACGTGCTGACACAGATTCAGGGTGCACGTGCTGACACAGATTCAGGGTGCACGTGCTAGTTTTCCTTGCGTACGTTGCTGCAGCCGTTGTGTAATCCTACCATCTCTGTGATCAGCATGCTCTTACCTTGTAGGACGCCTTGTATCCTTCTTCACACAAGTGTGTATGATGAGGTCTCCACACATACTTTCGTGCACCCTGATGCTGCAAGGGCAGATGCATCATCTTTACTGCCTGTTCAAATGCCACTTGCAAGGGTCCTGCCAAAGTATGACTATCCCTTCTGCTCAGACATGTTGTCTATCCCTGCAGCGCTCAAACAGCCGCTGGAACGTCTGCAGGTGCAACACAGTACATTGCGCTCTTCTGTAGGTCTTGTCTAGGCTGACCTACTCACGATCTTATGCCCTGGCGCTCCGAGGGAAGCCGCACATCTTTGCTGGGCTGTCTGTGCTCAATCACCCATGCCATCCTTGCACACGGGCCATACTCTCTCTGAAACGTTTCTAACGCACATCTGCAGACATGTTACCGTCTCCTCAGCCCAATGCCCACCTAGCCCACTCGGCTCAAGGCCAGCCAGTGCAAAGATGTTTGCCAGTTCTGGCACAGTTCCAGTGCGGCTCAGCGACATGATGTGATTTGTGTTTTGGCGTACCGAGATATCCTGTGCAGTACTACAAGGTCGAATTTTCATTGTATTCTGGCACTACTCCGGCATAGGGTTGACACTTTGACGTCTTCAGCCTGGCTTTTACATTGTCCATGTTCAATGTTTGGTTCATGTGTGAGCCGTATTGCTTGATGCTTCCAGACAGCCAGAGCCTCCTGGCGTTGTGTGTTCCTCAGGTGTTCTTGGTGACTGCCGGTGACCGCGATGAGGAGAAGCTGACACAGGAGATGGACATCCACCCGGCGCACCTGGAGCAGGTAAGAGGGGAATGCTGAAGCCGAGCTGTTGAGTGGATGGGCCGGGCAGGTGGTGATGATTGTGTTGAAGGTTGCATTGAGGCACGTCTGATGCTCAGCCGGGTCCTTCAAGGAAGCTGGCCTGACATGGGCCGCTGGTATTGATATCACAGCGACGGAGGGAGTTGCTTGTGGAACGTCAGCTGAGGATCGAATGAGGATTGAACATGGGTGGGGCAAGATGCTTGACCAGGAGGGTTTTGAGAACAAGTCGTCCAGTCGTGGACCTCTGGTGGTTGGGATTCATACACCAGAAACTGGACAAGCATTGGATTTGACTTGGAAATCCACTGCACGTGAGAGCACGGACAAGAGAGTACGGAACCCAGGAGTGCGCCAACCCTTGCAGCAACCTCTCACTGACACCTGTGCAAAGGGCAAGCATCGGCGCTCTGAACCGCCGCCAATGACAAGCCAGGGACACAAACCAGTGCTGCAAACCGCAAACCGATGATCATTTGGTGGTTGAGAGTACACTGTCAATGTGATGCTGCCAGCCGCACATGGAAGGCACATATACCAAAAGTCTGTCTCATCTCTTGCTCCAATCGCCAAGTACTCGTTTGCCTTCTCCGCACAGGTCAACATGATGCACTTCCTGTTGAGATCAGAGCTACAGGCGTCGCCGCCTGCCCCACCCAGCCAGCCGAGTGCCGCTGCACCCATCAGCGCCCCTGACCCACAGACAGGCAGCGCCGCGTCAAGGGTGGGGGCTGCTGCCAAGCCTACACGCAAACAGCAACGCCAACAGCAGCGGCAGGTACTTGCTGGTACATGCACTCAAAACTGCTACAGCGTCAGCCTTTTCGGACCACTGACACTTCCAGTCTTGTTGTCGTTATGAGCAGTCTGACTGTCGAGTGTTCCCTCGTCCGGGCATGGTCCTGGTTGGTATGCTATAAGGATCAGCTAGTTTCTTAGATTTGGCAAGGCCGTTGGGCCCCTTGGTGCTTATCGTACACTGTTTGTAACACGGGAGTGGTGGTGCTTATACGGGAAGACAAACTGAGCTGACATGCAGATGACAACGGAGGAGAGTAGCTGAGTACGGCAGTTTCGGAGGGCTGCTCGGGAGCATCATAGTCATCTGCTCTCTTTTGAATGCCACCAGCCGTTTCACAAGGTGGTGCAGCCAGGCAGCGTTTAGCTGCACCACCCTACCGTTGTGATGCTCGCGGCCTGTTGATGCCGCTGCACCCCGCAGGGCCCCGGCGCAGTGGTGGCGCCGCGTGAGGTGATCTCCCTGTCCTCCCTGGTGGGCCTGTACCTGGGCAAGAAGATGGACAAGACATGCCAACTGGCAAACGAGGTGAGCACTGGTGCGCTGTCCCGCATGTGAGCGCATGTGGGACACGATCAGTCCACGCCTCCTGTCCTGGTAATGCCCGACAGAAAACACAGAGCTGGACCACTGCTTGGTATTCTTCTTTACACCAGCCGGGTCCTCTTTCTTACAGCGTGCCATCAGTAACCAATCTGACGGTGTGTACTGCTTAAAGAAAAGCAGGGGGCAGTGGTGCCGTGGTTAGGTCTGGCTTGATTGCTCGGCCTCCTGGCTCTTACTGGCACTCAGTTCCTAGCAGTTGGATGCTTGCCTGCCAGGTACCTGCCAGTAGAAGCTGCTCTTTCCTTAAGTCCAGTTGCTCAACCCAACAAAGCTGTTACAAGTTACTGTCGGTGGGCTTGTGGGGCTTGGGAGGAAACCAAGCAAATACAACAATCAGCTCTCGGGAGTCTGTTGCGCAGAATTGACGTTTCAGTACGTTTCACGTGCTTTACAGGCTTGGGAGTCTCCTGTGCTTGAAGCTCGGATTCTTCAGTACGCTGCCACGGACGCCTACGCACAGCTGTTAGTCTTCGAAGAGATCAAGGCAAGACTGAGAAACCACATGTTGCAGCAGGCGGCCATAACGGTGCAGTGTGAATCCGCCATGTGGTTGCTCACAAGAGGGGAGGGATTCCAACCCGTCCAACCTACATGTGAAGGGGATTGCGACACACCAGGATAGTAATGGTGGTGGCCAACCCCTCGAGGTGCTATCCTGACCGCATACCTCGCTAGACCCAGAAAAGGGGCCTCAAAACATGTGCAAATCGTTCAATGTTGTGCTGATTGGCATCCACAAAGTGCAGGATACATTAATTACAACGAAGGATACGATATGTCATGTTAGTGTCTGATTGTATCCTTCGTCTCAACCCTGCACGTAATTCGCCGGGTCGTTCAGCGCTTGCTCTGCCTCATTCTGCTGCGGCTCCAGTCCCTGGTGTTGCTGTTGTGGCTGAGCTTGTTGTGCCTTAGTACGCAGCACAGGGGGGCGGTGAGGAAGACCTGCCAAGAGCCACAAACCAACGTGCATAATGTTCCTAGCCGCATTGACGTTCCGGTCCCACACGGTGTTGCAGAGAGTGCATCGCTTCACCTGCATGCATCAAGATTTGCAACCTGTATTTTCTTTTGTTAATCATCATCACGTCTATATGTGTTCATGCGCCCCTGCCATTTACTGACTGCTAGCCCATTCCTCGCTGTGCCGGTTTTCTTTTCCTTCTGATCTGTTCTGACACAGGTATATACTTCCGACACAGATTCAGGGTGCACGTGCTGATAGTCCTTGCGTACGTTGCTGCGGCCGTTGTGTAATCCTACCATCTCTGTGATCCTACTGCCTCAATAGGGTTCATTTGTGATACAACTCCTGCACGGACTCGACCAACAGTTGCCGGATTTTACCATTCAAACTAAACGAGTCTGATCGTGATGTAGATGCGCTTAATGACTAGTCTGTCAACATGCAAAGCAGCGAATGCTTTTGAAAAGCGAGGCAGTGCGTGGCTCAGGCGAATTCTGTCATCCCTCATTGGCTCGCGGCCTCAGCAACATACCAGGATGTGCAAGTCATCATAGCCACTCAGACCCTCTTTGCCCGCACACTGTCGTTTATTGATCTGCAAAACGGCATACCACCACGTGTGCACACGTGCACAACTGTGCCCAGCATACCCCGACTGTAACAATGAATCTTCCCTTGTGCTCCTCCGCCTTTTGATCAGCAGCATTAGGGCTCAGGTCGTTGATCTGTTTTCAGTGGCATCAAGGATGCCTCAAAGACTTAGCTCTTGAACATCATCGCCCCAGAATAAGCCTACTGATGCGGCCAATGATCACATCTTATTTTGCGCTTCTTTGCTGGGCTACAGAACAAGGTGGTATGCGGCATGGTATATTGCTCCCTCCAAAGATCAGTAAGACATGCAGGAATTTCCCAAGCAGCTGTTGAATGCATGCATTCTAACCTGCTTGCACTGGGCATCACACTGCTCGTAGCTTGTGCAATGAAGTGTGTTGCATTGTGTCGGCATGTAAAGGTATGCTGCATGGTTTTGGCCACTGATTCCAAGTGACCGACTCATAGCTTGCGGTTCAAGTTCGAAGGCATCAACATGGCAACAGCAACACAGTTCATGGCATGACATTGTCAACTTGCTGCAATGCTCAAGGCTCAGGTTGCGTGTTGTTGTCAGAGGTCTGAAGGCCTCCAAAATGCCAGTAGTAGTCATCCTTGCCTTCTGCACGCACACGGCCACACCTGCCAAACAAATACACATACAATTGGCAGGGGTGTATAATGTGAGCAAGGACGGGTGTAGCCGGATACAGATTCCGTACAAAGCAGTAAATTTGTATACAAATCAGCAGCAGCAGGTATGCATTTTTCAATGACCTGGAGGCCTCCATGGAGTGTGAGGAAAACTCATCATTGCCATGTTCGCATGGGTAGTCAGCCAAACAGTCGACGGTGTGCAAGGCATTGAACACGTGCAACACTAGGAACGTAACTCCGATACCAATTATGTGTAGCTGAGGCTGGCTAACTATCTTATCATGATGTAGGCGTCGCGAAAAGCGCCTGTGTTCAAGACCCTTTTCATTCGCACTGATTATACATGCTTGTTCCAGTGGTGACAAAGCGCTCCTTGTGTGGCCTCTGTGTGGTCATGGCCAGTTTTGTTTCAATGACTGCTGTGGCTGCAGCATCACTTGCCTCATTGAAGGCCACTGTCACTGTGCGCCGCGGGTGTGCCCAGCGGAACAGTTGGCCCGTCTTGCTTGCGTTGTTCCCTGCAATCGTTTTTTGCTTTCTTTCTCAGGGCAGGTCAGGGCAGGGCCCATCCCGTTCCCTGTCCTCTGTCGGCTTCCCTGTTGCAATTGTATATACAAGAGTATTGTATGCTGCAAGAGTGCTGCAAGATGCTGCAAGAGTGCTGCAAGTATGCTGCAAGAGTATGCTGCACACTGCAGGCCGGCGCATACACTGTTTGCAGTGGACAACTGTGGGCTCAGGATAACAGTTCATCATAATCATGGGCTGCAAAGCCTTCTTCTGGGTTGCATTGTTCCAACATCATCGCCCCTTGATGTACACATGTGTGCACACTCTGCACACTGTTCAGGCACATGGGCTCATGAGGGCACAGGACACTGCACAGGTGCGCAATCAGTGTTAGTTTTGGAGGAGCCACATGCACATGATGCTGCATCTTGCGGTGGGTGACCTCAGGTACTGCTCCTGGTGTCGGGGATTGTTGATGGTGTGTCAACTCAGGTCATTGCAACAATTCACATTGGGGAAGTATGTGCCTCATTGCTCCCTCTCATGTTCCCTTATCCTCCTCTTTTGCGCATGCAATGTTGCACATGCAACTTGATTCTAACCTCACGAACATGTCTGGTGTGATTACAAAATGTCTGGGCTCAAGCAACGTGTTGCATCATTGGCCAGTGGCCTCATATGCATTCAAGTATCTGATGCATCATCGCCCCAAGACGTACACATGACGATGCTCAGCACATGCAATACGGGTGCATAGGTGGGCGATGCCGCTGCGGCGACATGCGTTTCAAGCCATGCGAGTGCGAAGCCATGGCTGGGCTCAGGAGAAAGTGTTGATTTCAGCGGCCCATGCCTCGCATTAAGATTCCATATACCATCACAGCTCATACCACAGTCAATGATTTTGCACAATGCTAAATCTGTAAACAGCGAGAAGCCACGTTGTGCGTCGTACTGAAGGGATTTGACCTGTGGTAACTTGGCGCATCCAAAGAGCCACAGGTTGCTCGGAGACTGTGAGCAATAGATCGTTCTAGGCAATTTAGCACACGTCACTGGCACAGCTGGCCTCTGGTCGTGACAATTGCATTACTGTGGTATCCACCACACATGGGTGCTGCACCAAGCGTTGCTTCAGAGAAAGTGTCTTCGGCTGCTCTGTCCTGTTTTGCTTTGGGTTGGCCTGCCTTGCCTGCTTTGTTCCCTGCTTTCGTCTTGCTTTCTTGCTCAGGGCAGGCCAGGGCGGTGCCCATCCCGTTCCGTGTCCTCTGACGGCTTTACTGGTGTAAATACATATACAAAGTATTAGAATGCCGTGCAATGGTTGCAGAAGTTTGATGAGGTTGTCTAATTTGTATCATGAGCCAAAACCGCCCCTGCCATGAGCGTTTCAAGCGCCTGGTGATTGCAAACAACAAGCAGACAATTCCGAAAAAAAGATGTTTGCCAGTTCTGGGGTTTCTAGGGGTCAGGTGATTGAGTAACCGTCAGAAAGTGCAGACGTTGTTTATTTATGATACCCATCATCGCGCCCAGCCTCATTCGTCGCATTGGCGTCACGTGATGTGGCATACTGCATGTTGGCATGCTGCACATGCTTGATCACCCTGGCAGTGCGCAGATGCCCTGATTTTCCCGATTCTGCCGCCGGGTTGCTTGCCCCAATGCAGCCCAAATGCAACTTACCCATGTGAAAAGATTGCCCTGGACTTCTGACTTGTGAAGCAGTAAGCCTGGAGTGACCCTCGAGTCAAGTGATAAAATTGAGTCATGATGTTGTGGGCCATCAATGGGCCAGCCAATGCTCAGCCCACTGGATGTCATGCACACTGAGTCTTGTGCTCAAGATTCTGCAACTGACAGGGGCCGCCTATAGTGCATGTATGCTGACGCACAGCATATTTTTCACAGGCGCACATGGATCAGATAGGAAGGGCACGAGCATCATTGGTTTCAGTATAAATATGAGAGTTCATCATTTCTTCTGAGCACTGACATGCAAGGATATGACGCTGCCATGCTTTGACGCCACCTTGATGGCATGAGTCAAATGTCTTGAGCAGCCTTGCAAGGTTCAGGCGTGCTGTCACTCTCATTGACTCTTGGCCTCAAAGTTCCTGGGTGATCGAATGTCGGTATCACCTTGCAACCTATGCATGCACAACCTTTTGGGTGTGCATTTACATAGAATAAAGAGCACACATTTGCAGCGTATCTTATCGCAAGCTGTTCTTGGACCAAGTAGCTCACACCATCTGGCTCGCACGCCAGAAAATATATTCTTGAGACATGAGGTGCATGGGTGGATTCCCAACACGCAAATGAAGGCATGGGGTATCATTATTTTCTGTAAGCACATGGGTGATGGCAGACAGGCATGATGTTTACAAGGCCCTGCCAATGAAATGGATGTTAGCCGGCTCAGTGTGTGATGTGGTTTCACAGGCTGCTTGCCTCAACCAAGTCATCAGCTTAGTCCCATAACATCATGGCCGGTATACAAGCTGTGCATGTGTGCAAGGCAGGCGCATGCTCCTTGTATGAACGCCATGATCAGAATGGCAAGAAACTTGTGCATCAAACAAAAATCGTGTGCACATCTCATCGTCTTCAGGAACGTTTGCCGTGTTTGCCACCGTCCCGCTTTGATTTTTGGCTCAGGGTGGGTCAGGACAGTGCACCTTCCAACGCCTATCCTGTGACGGCTTCTTTCTTGCATATACACAAATAGAATGTGTGCAACATCCACCCACCTGTAAAGATGCTTTCCAAAGAGATGGCTCAGATAGTTTCTTGCCTCATTGGCCAGAGGCCTCAGTAAGCAATCAAGAGTGTTTAATGTTGATGCATCATCGCCGGCATGCGAGCAAAGGCGGTCACAGAGATGTGTTCGAGGCAGGGTTGGAACTCCGTACCTTGGACAGCAGCGTCCGAGCCTTGCTCGAGCGTTGTCAAAACTCAACGTGCTGCCCAACTGAGCCCAACACATAGTACAAATCAACGCCGGCAGTGATGGTTGCCTGTTGTTTTGTCTCTGTGTTCCTCCTGAGGGTACCTGGTGACCGTGGTTGTAAGCATCTCTCAGTGGCCGACAGGTGCCTCCGACATCGGTACTTGACTCCGACCGACAACGGCTTCGGCAAGAGCTGCACACAGCTTTCTGTGCAGTTTGAACTAGCGATGATCCGTTAAACACGGCAAGGGCAGCGTGGGAGTGGTCGTTCAGCAGACGTCGGGGCTGGAGTCCCAAAAGTTAGTTGAAGCCTGGCATATCGTGCCCGGAAATTCAGCAAAGCACACCGTGTCTCAATGTCATTCATACAGTGCATGGCCAAGCAAATGCGCAGTGCCAAGCGCAGATCATGCATGTTTTGTGGCTCAGTGCAGTTCGGATCTCAATGCTCAGGCGAGCTCAACAACACGGGTTTGTAGATGTCTCCGCCACGTGGCGGTGTAATGAACGTGAGCGCCAACCATAGCCAAGGCAACCTGTTTGGGTCGCCCCTAGGTGTGGCCAGTTTTGAGACATTCAGTCATGGGGGTAACATTTGGTTTAATGTGTTACGTGATGCTTTACGCACGGCTTTAGCTTGTGATACATCTTATGCGCACGGCTATGTCTATGTACAAGACGTGGCAATAGATCAACCAGACCTCAAAAATGAATCCACAGGCCACATGCTTGTGTGTGAGCCTGCTTGGCACCTAGCCTGCCTCGCCACACCTGCGGGGCGGGGCCCAGCGTCGCCATAGGGGTGCAGAGCTCCACCAGTACTGGCGTCAGAGGCACAGTCGCGCAAGGCGAAAGAACTGAGGTCGTCAACATGCAAGAGAGCGCACGCCAAGATGGTGTGCGGCAGTGACATCGTTGTGACAACGTTCGGGTCTGCGAACGGATCAATATTAAGCATCACGCGATCAGTATGTTGTCGTCCTAATGGTGGCTGCAAATATGCGACACCTTCCCGCTGTGCCATCATGAGACCCGAACCCTAGCAAAACCTGGCTGGTTGCCGGCCAAGGCAACCAAAGCTTTGGGCTCAAGGACAAGCTGAAGCTAGACAATCAATGCGCGCCATGCTGCTGCTGGTGGGATGCGTCACTCACCTAGAATTAAGGACCGCCGAGCGGGTCGACTTCGCTGCTCAAACACGGCTCCCAGCTGTGCGCAACCACTGCGATGGATGAGTGTGCGCGAGCTCCCGGTTCGCGATGCTGAGGATTCGAATGTAGCTTTCAAAACCCTGGTCAACTTGGGTCAAACATGATAGGCTCGTGACGTGACATGTGATGAGCGGGCACTTCACGATTGATTGATTGGTTCAGCTGGTGGGAACGTTCCTGCGAAGGCTGTTCAATGCATCGGGCATGACGCAAGAGGGCCGCTCGGCGTGACCACGGCGCGACCACTGGCGCGAATCTCATCTCCGAAGCCGCACATCATGTCAGCTGCAATCGGCCTTACGACCCTTGAATCCATGCAGGAGGCTGAGACTGTTGATCTCTCAATCTCTGCCAACTCATCCAGGACAGGTAGCACCATTTCTGTTGGCGGGTGGTACTTTCTGACTAGGGTATGTTGCTTGTAACTAGCACGACTTCACGGCTTGTAACTAACACGACTTCACGGACAGACAGGAGCAGCAGACAGGAGAAGCAACAAAATATGTGCATTTCTGCACACGCATGGCAATTAGACCATGGAAGCTATCCGCCATTATCAATCTAGAAAATGCCAACATAATCGATTGGCACCAGGAGGGGAGCAAACGAGTTACAGACAGACCCTAGTTATGAGTGACCCCTTTTCTTCACGGGGTTGGCTTAGTTACCCTTTGGGAGGCTTACTCAAAAGTCGCAAGGATGGGTGCATGGGTGAGAAACCGAAGAAACCGATGAAGAAACCGAAGAAACCGAAGATATGACCTGGCAGTGACCTGATGACATGGCCTTACATGTGACATGGCCTTACATGCACACACTGTTGGCTTGGCCTTGCCAATGCAGCCCCTATTGCCATTGAC
>QAXH01006646.1:11254-24136 GCA_004335635.1 Chloromonas sp. AAM2 | reverse complement strand
GACCCCCTCTGACCAAAAGTTCAACTAGGGTCTGGGGAAAATATTTTGCTCCCCTCCTGATTGGCACACAGAAATTGTCCTTTGTCCCCTTTCCCTGTTGCCACACTGGTCTCAGTGTCGTCCCTGATAACTGTCCCAGAACTGGCAAATGTCTTTTTTTTGTCATCCAGCAGCTATAATAAGTACGGCAAAACATGCCATCGCATGGATGCATATCAGTGAAGACAGCAGCACCAATCTGACTTAGCGAGGCCAGGTGCAGGGCAGCTCGCATCCCACCACTGCCTGGTTTTCCATGCTTCTATGGCTTCCCATGCTTATGTGTGATTACAGCCGGGCAGTTCTGTAGCCTCCATAGTGTTTTTTCTTTGGGTTACCATGAACACAGTGAAGGCTGTTGGGTACTGCTGGTTGTCATCTAAACACACCATCACCAGGGCCACGTCCCAGACACATGCAACACATAGGATTGACATGACAACTCACCCTCGTCACATGCGAGACATAGGTTCGACATGACAACTTAGTCTCTGAAATCAGCCTCCTCACCGTGGCTTGTAACATGAGTTCCAGTCGAGTACAGGCACACACACACATGCGAGCGTGGCACTTGCACTTGCACAATGGCCCTTGTACAATACATGAATTGCGATGGAACACGGATTGCCAGGTCTGGTCCTCTCCTAATGTGTAAGCGGGGACTTGTGGATCAAGGTTGACCAGGTTTGTGGGTGGTTGCTAGGCTTTGCTGTCGTTGCTTGTGTGGTGGGCGGCGCCGCATGTTTCGAAGTGAGTTGGCGCGCATGTTGCTGGCAACGAAGTTCAGGATAGGTGCATGGTGTACTATAATCTATCAAAGATGCAGTTGTTCATTCCAGAGGTCGCAGGGGCGCGTGTACTTGATGCGTAACATTTGAGCTTCAGCACTGTTTGGCACTGTTTGGCGCATGCGTGTCATGTCTCAATTGTCAATCACAGATGCAATAAGATTAGGATGTCAGGACGACAAGAAGCCGCTGATCACCGTGCCGCAACACGTTCACATGGGAAAGGGGTGAGTGGCCTTGCTGGACCGAATTATGAGCACACAGATTCCTTTTTCTCATCTGCAGTGTGACGACCATGTCTTCACTTCTTTCAGTTTTCTGGTACTGTTGAGCAAGAGCCCCAGGTTTGATGGCAGCCACAGTAGCCCGAACCTTAGCCGTGCGGAAGAACACGTCCAGCAGCATTTGCTTTACAAATTACCTGTACGAACCAGCAAACCATAATGTAGCGTAGTAGCTGTCAAAAGCCATCATGGAGCCACCTGGTATGATCAAGGAAGGGCACTTGGTCATCAAGAATGCAAGGCACTGGAAAGGAGTGATCAATCCCAAAAGCAACAGCCTTTAGCGTGGCTTCAGATCATGCTGCAAAGAAGGGCTAGACATGCCGAGCTGCCTCATACAGTAGTGGGTTGCAGCACCAGTGGCCACTGGGTTGCAGCACCAGTTCAGATGCGTGGAATGGGCCGCCTCATACTTATACAACTTCCAAGGCAACATGTGGTCTGTTCACACGCAAGCAAGCAAGCAAAAGGGTGCACGCAGGCAGCCAGAGACAGATGCAGGCCCAGCAACCTGCTTGCCATGTTCATGGCGCATCACAGCACTGCTCGCCAAACAAATTCAGGAAAAAGCCTCTCTTGACAACAAACACAACACCTCCATTTCAGCGCACCATTCCACTTGCACTGCACGTGACTGTACTGCACTGTACGAGCATACAAGGTTAGAAATTGAAACGACTTACAAGCTATCAAACAAACAAAAGGCACGATAACTTTGCAATTTTCAATCCACACAACACACATAGCACTCCACGACACCCTGGCTAAACTGCTGGCAAGCCTGCGGGAATTCTTGCTAAAAAAAGTGAGAAGAAATTGCAAGAATTTCAGCACGCTGCCTCAAATGCCACTGTTGGCATATTAGCACATCTACCAACACAGTGGCAACCTCCAGCAGCAGCAGCCTCTGGCCTAGCTTTGCCAGACACACGCAGTTGCTCTGGCCCAACCAGCCGCACTTTGTTTCGTGATGGAGCCGACTGAGCAGTGCCAAGACACCAGGCAGAAGAGAGCCTTATTCCCTTCAGTTTGCGTCCACCGGTTCCCCATCCACGCCCTGCCAATGTGCCACCAGCCCTCGGCTGGCTGCCACTGCGTTACACACAGCACCCACCGCCCGCTCCTTGGCTGTCCCCATCCACTGCCCCCACCCCTGCTTCAGCGCTCCTCTGCCCTCCAACTCTGCTGCACTCTCCGTATCTGCCCGTGTCCCAATCTGCTGCTTCCCTGCCACTGGCACTTTAAAGCCAGTCTCCTCCTTTGGCAACGGCTCGCCCGTTCTCACATGACTGCCAGACTGCCACGTGGCACCGGGGCTGCTCGGCACGTGAGAAGTAACGGACGAGTGAGAAACCGCCGCCAGGTCTTCATCTTCACGTGGACCAGCCCAGCTGCTGAGTAGCTCCTGGTTCGGTTTGGCGGGCTCTGCTGCCTCAGGCGTGTCAATTGGATGTGCATCCAGTGGTGTGGCTACTAGGTTGAGACCTCCCTTGATCTTGAGCGTAAGGGACATGATCATGTTGCGAGTCACCTGCCAGAGAGTAACGGCAGAACAGCTGAGTGCATACTGAGAGTAGAAAACAGGCAGCAGCACAACCATGCTATCTATAAAGAACACGGCTCAAACAAAGCGGCAGCAATGATGGAGGTCTGAAAAAGGCTTGTCGGCTCAGATTTGATTGGGTCGTCAATGACGTGTCAATTGACAGCCTAGGTAACCATCCTTGCCTGGTCAACCTTGTTGCATGTGCATCCTAAGCGTTTGAACTGGTACAATTCTGGGCAAGGCTTGTCTGCTCAGACTTGGATTGGACGTGGTGCACTGTTGTGCATTGTTGTGGCGACCGTCATTTTATCTCTGCGCTGTTGTATGTGAGCAAATACTTCACTGCCTTGCAGAACAACAGCGTTCGACAGTGATGTTACAGAGCTAGTGCACTAGGCACGCTTCTTGTTGGCTGCTATGGGTATGCCATAGCATCGCAGAACAAGTCGTGTGTGTGTGTGTGTGTGTGAATGTGGGGCTCAGGTGCCATATGGCAAGAGTTTGCTTCATTGGCGTTTAGTCTCAGGCTAGGCGAATATGCTCAAGCCATCACGGCCTTCGCCCTGTGCATTGCAGTCATCGGGTCTACTGCTGCTGGCAACATGCTGCAACTTTGGTATGCTAGCACATGTGGCGAGTGGGATTGGTAGCACACTAGGCGCCTTAATGAGGCATGGAACAGCGTCACAGGTATATGTATGTGAATGGCATGTGTATGTATGAATGACAGGTATATGTATGTGATTGGCTCAGATGCCATTGTTGTACATGCTCATGGTACTGGTAGCGCACTTAGCGCCTCCAGCATCACAGGACAGGTGTACAGGACCTGCAATGCAGTTGGAGGGCTGAGAGTCCAGGCGTCTCTTCTTTCACTTTGGTCTCAAAGGCAAGGTACGCTGCTTTCATTAGCCATCATTGCCCCTGTGCCGCAACCACTATGCATGCATTTGACCGGGACAGATGTAATGCATGGCATGCTGCAATGGAGTGGCCTGTAACCCTTCACGCTTGAGAGACAAGCACCATGTCAACTTTTGCTCAGTGTTTGATAATAATACAAGTCTAGTCTTTGACCATGACTTCGGCGACTCTGTCCTGTTTTGCTTTGGGTTGGCCTGCCTTGCCTGCTTTGTTCCCTGCTTTCGTTTTGCTTTCTTGCTCAGAGTAGGCGGGGGCGGTGCCCATCCCGTTCCGTGTCCTCTGACGGCTTCCCTGGTGTAAATACATATATATACATATTCCCTGGTGTAAATACATATATATATACAAGTCATGTGACCTGCTATGCACGATCCCACACGACATATGCAAAGCTACAAAACAGACTTGCTAACCACCATCACCCTCGCCCCAGCTGTTGTCCAGGCATGATGGACCTCTGCCGAGTTGTGCAAAAGGGGGAAAAAAGAAGGCCCCAGCAGGCAAGTACGCATTCCATTCTGTTGGCAGCTTCCTGTATCCTGGTACCCCAAATTCTTCCCAAGCGGCCCGCATATCCTTATGTGGCATGCTTATGTGGTATGCAGCCGCATATCCCCACCTGCTGAGGTGCATCCAGGTCAGGGTGCAGCTCGAACTTGAACCGGCTCAGGAGCACAGCCAGCACGGTACGCACCTCCATGAGACCAAGGTTCTGCACACGTGACAAGGCCGGTACACAGGTGCCGTGATCAGCTAGGTAGAAGCCATGACAATGCAGAAATGAACATGGCATAAACTGGCTACTGCAGGCCAACGCGTTGATACACATAATACGTGGCAAACTCGCACACAAACGCCGAGTCACCGACTTGCTCAGATCTGAACCTGAAGATAACTCCCCTTTCTCTATTCTGCACATTTCCTCAACCATGACGTCTTCCTACCAACAGGCAGCGCCTGGTGTTGGGCACTACCCTTTGCCCTCCACAGCGCACCTGCCCCAGGCAGTTCTTCATCCCGTCACTGAACGGCAGGAAGGCGCGCGACGCCCGCCCATCCCGCACCACCGGGCCGTGCGCTGCGCTGTCACCCGCAGGCTCCTGGGCCTGGGCACCCCTGCCCTGGACTCCTGGTGCCTCTTCACTGGAATTGGGTTGGTGGTGATGCATGTGCTTGTCACGCCACCTGCATGCCAGGATACAATTTAGATGACCTTAATTGATCACTAAGGCAAGATGAGTCGCCCGAGGCTGGCTCTGACTCTTCATGCAAGCAGCTGTGGCATATTGCAAAGCACCCGACGACAACCTGAATTACTCGGCATCAAATATCAACACTTGCCCCTGGCGTGCAAGACCGGCCCATCCTGTCCTGATGACCCGGTCGGGCCTTACCTTTCAGGCATGAACCTCTCTGGATGGTCCCAGTTGTGGTTGGCGTTGTGCAGCGCGTACAGCATGGGCCACACAATCACACCACGAGGAAGTGTGTAATCACCCACACGCACAGGACGAACAACCTCCCTGCAAACAGCCACCCAGCCTCAACTCACGCTATGCTAGCAAGCCATGCAAGATACTGGACACAGTGCTACCGGCATCACTTTCTCGTCCTGTCTCGCCTGAAGAATCACATCACTGCTTCCTCAAGCCTGCTGTGACCTAGTACGTCCTCTGTCTTGATGTGAATAGATCCAATAATGTGCCCACCTGCGATCATTTCTATTGCTGTTGCGCTTGTGCTCAGGTTGACATGCAGCCGGGCCAAGCAGAGTGCTATGCCAGCGTCATAGCCAACCTCAAGGCAGAGGTGCGCGACCCTAGGTGCAACGATGTAGCCCACACGTGTCCCACCTGACTGATGCCGTGGCTGCCACTGGGTACATGCGCATGGTCTCGTCTATAATGCAGTTGAGCAGCGGCAGCTGGGACAGGTCATCCATGCAGGGGTCACGGGCGGCCATGTCAGCGCCTGCAACCAGTGTGGATGCGGTCGGCTATTGACCAGGCCAGCGAAGTGCCTGTGTGTGCGACCGACGACTTAGACCAGTCCGCTGTCAACAGTCAGCACGTACAATCGCAGTATCCTCTCGAGTGTTTAGCAGCGCTGACCCTGCATCACTGAACCCCTTGCAACGAAAGATGTTTGGTCGCGTCTTTCGCAAACACGTGCTCGTTAGGCAAACAAGAGAGCGCGCCCGCCAACCACTCAACCCTGCGCCCACCTCGCAGAAGCCCCTTGGACTGGAGCTCTTCGTGCACTTGCCGCTGCGCGTCCTTCTCGGTCGCGAGCGTGAACAGGCACCAAGCGATTGTGTGGCTGGAAGTGTCGAACCCAGCCATCATGAACGCACCGATCTCGGGTATGAGCTGCTCACGGCTCAACGGCTCGCCTACACACGCATGACATGTGGCAGGGCAATTAGCGCCCGACATTTGGTGCCTTCACCTCGTGCGGTCCTAGACCGCCAGGGCGGAGGACAGAAGACACTCGTGTCCTCATGACGCGCTATTACAGACAGAGCAACGCGCATGCATGGTTGAACACGACAACACCGGCAATGACTCTCGCGGACTCGGAGCTGCGCACCCAAGGTTCGCGGTTCAAAACGATCTACATACAACGTCTACAACTAACAGTTAATGAAGTTAACATACCTGTGTGCGGATCCTTGAGCCTCGCTAAACACGCCCACAAATTGGTGCTGGTCTCCGCAGCCGGGCTGCCTCTCCGAGATCTTACGACATCTGCGAGGTAACCGTACGTGTCGCCCAGCAGTTGCTGAGCGCGGCACACTGACTGGAACAACTGCAAAGCATACAAGAGTGATGTAGGTGTGGCAAGATCGAATGCCATGTCATTGTGATCTGGTGGGGAGGTGCTGAGGATACAGCGACGCATCCGAGCTCATGGATCTTTGTCAGTATTCCATGGGCTACTCAGCAGCCAGTTATTTAAACCTTACCTTTGGGTAGGCGATCCACGTTCCAAAGCCTCTGAGCGGCACCTTGAGGCGCTCGTTAGCCTCCTCAAGCACAAGGTTCATTGCAGCAGCAACTTCATGACCTGCCGACGTGGTGGACAGGCGCAAGATGCATGAGTCTGAGTGTAGGAAGGTGCGTAACGACAAGGCAAACAGATTCAAGTTCCTTGTCTCAACCACAAGCGGCCCGGCTCTGTGATCTCATACGTACTCCTTTTCGCGTTGCTTACCTGGAAAGTCTTTCGCTTCAATGTCGAACAGCGCCTCCACAAACACGTTGAGCAGTGCTAACTCCAGCTGCTCCTGAATGTCCACACCAGCGCGAGCAGGAGCCGCGGCTGGACCGTGCATGGGCGCTTCTGTGGGCATTGTCTGGCCTTGTTGCTCTGCATGCAGCACTGACTGGTGCGATTGCCCGTTCTGCAGCTCATCCGCAATGCCCTGGGCGTGGCGTAGCACATGTGGAAACGAACGCCTGCACAAAGGCAAACATTACGACATCATAGAAGTGCGCATGCATGTCGGTTCATATTACAGGTCGTGGTTGCTCTGGTGACAAGCGGGGAATCACCAGCTTCTGATACGCACTTGACCTGCTCTTGAAAACTGGTTGTCCGGCCAACCAGAAGGAGGGATGGGTGATCTGGAATTTACCATTTATTGGTCGCTCACTCAAAGACTAGTGTCGCTTCTCAAGTTATGCCTCCAAACTCAGGACCACTTTGTTTTAAGCGACCATTCGCACCCACCTCCTCTCCTCTGCCCTGTCTGTTTACCCTTTTCCCACTGGCACCTGCTCCTGACCTGACATTTGCCATGTTGAATGCGGGTGCGGCGGCCTTGCGCACCGCTGCCCACTGCGGCTCGTCGCTCGTGGTGAAGAAGGACCGCCGACCCAGGTGGTTGGTGGCCTGCGAGGAGAGCACCACAGGGGCAAGCAGCATGGCGTTTGATGAGACAGACTAAGCTAATCCCAACCGAGGAGCCGCTTTGTATTCAGACATCAACAGCAGGTACAACGCTCAGGATAGACACGTGGGCAAGGCTTACAAACCAAGGTACTCACTGAGCAGCGTCTTCACATCAGAATATCAACAGCGGCAGGTGTGGTGCACAAAAGGTTGAAGGAATCGTTCCACTCCATCACGTGGTCACCGCTTAATAAATTTGATGCTCAGTGCCCATTACAAGCCAGCCCTGCTGATTGATCTGTTACATCAGGTATGCCGCCCAGACCTATCCTGAGCAAGAAAGGAGAAGAAAGGCAGGAGCGAAGGCAGAAATAGGCCGAGGGCAGCAAGCAACAAGGCAGAAAGGATGGCAACCGGCTATGTCATAGCCTCACCATGTCAGGCCGCCTCACCATGTCAAAGAACTGGTATCCCACACACTTGCGTGGTACGCTGGATGCGCCTCGTCCCAACACCTGCAATCATGAGCGAAGGATGTAAGCCACGGCTGAACATGCTAAGAGGCACGCGGCTCTTGCATGCGGCATGAAAGAGACCCAAGTGCATGCAGTATTCTGCACCAACATCCATATCATCATATGAGATGTTTTGCTACTGAATTACCCTATTGCTTCATGCCTGGTCATGTAGTCCGTGCTGCTGCGCGGTCAAAGCGTTGCTTGCTTAATGCTTTTTTGTGTGCGCCCCACCTGCGCAGCCAGGTGGGGGTCGCTGATGACTATCACCCACTGACAGCCCAGGCTGAACTTGTATATTCCACCGTACTCGTTGGCCCACTCAAGCATCTGCATGTGCAAGCGAGGCACAGCAAACAACGTTTGTACGAATCACATGGGTCATGCATGGGTACGGCCGGTACTTCCATTTGTGTAACCAAGCACGCAAACGCTGTGCTGGCATCTGAATGCATGTGTGCCTGCTCTGATTGTCACCTGTACGTGGTAGTCTGGACGCATGATGTTCGGGATGTTGCCGAGTATTCTCAGCGTGTTAGGTGGAGGGCCGGGAATCTGCGATATCGCGCATGCGCACACGAAGACGTCGTGGGCTCGGGTGTACCAGTGAACGAGCTGCGATACCAAGCCCGAGCCTCAAGCGCATGCACAGCTCAACTGCGAGAAAGGCAAGGGCTGCAATTGCACCTTGTGCAGGTCGAAGCCGCGGGTAAACAAGTTCCTGGCCAGCTTGCCATAGAACTTGAGCTCATCCCAAGTGGTGGTCATAGTGATGTCCGCGGCGTGCTGTGCCCAGGATACCTCGACGGAACCGACTTATCCGCAACCTGCGGAGTCAAGGCAGACGCGAGTGAGCGCTGCTCCAGAACTGCAAGTGCCACTGCTGGGTAGAAAACCCCCCTGAGCTGCGCCTGAAGTATCTCGGGCGCAAACGTTACGAGAGGGCTCCCTCCAAGGCTTCGTCATAATGAGCAATGGCCGCACCTGAGCTGATGGGATCACGGGTGGGGCGCAGCGAGCTTGCCTCGAGCTCGCTGAATCACTCTGCTTTGGCCGCTGTAACCATGCTAAGACTGTCACTCGTCTCGTATTCCTCTTGTGTTGCAATCCGTAGTCCGCAAGTGATGTTTTGTAGCCGCATGCGGAACACGCCTGCCATTTGGGAGATTATTTTCATGTCAGGTTCCCAACGATGACGCAATAAGGTGATCTGTGACCTGTGACGTGATGAGGTGGCAGGACCGGTGCAACACCAACCTGAACGGCGAGCACAGGCGCAATGGAGGCGGCAGACATGCAGCATTGGCGGTGATGGTGATCGCCAGGGTCTATTCACTGGTAGTCCAGTAGAACCATTTGAGGGCTAGGTTGTCAGCCATACACGGAACTCCGCAAAGTGTCAAGATGCTATGCATTGCAACGAGGATGCTGTCCGCTGCGGGCGACTGTTGCCCACAACGCCGCAGCTTCGTCTTGGACGGGCCCTCGCTAGATGCGATGAATTTTTGGCGCACGAAGCCTGGCTTTCGAGAAGTCTGCCATGCCTTACCTGCAACACCCAGGAAGCCTGTTCCAGAACGTGCACAACATTACAAAGCATTCATTAACAAAGCTGCATTTGTAACTGGGTGGCTTGGAAGCCTGTTCCAGCTTCCAAAGCACGCATGACAACACAGACAAATTTGAATGCGTATTGTTTTTGGCTTGACACAACGTGGACTGAATGTACAGTGAGCTTGAGTTGCCATGCACAAACAGGTTTTGGGGTCATGCGAGATGGCTGCCTGAGGCTCTGAGTGGCGGCAGGGCGTGAGACAGCTTCATATGATAATCATGCATGACCAGACACTCAAGTCACAGAGTGACGCGCGTCCCTCGCAATGCCAATCCTCAACCTTCAAACCTCCTGCACACTCTCGTACATGCGAGTCTGCAGCCCGTCATGAACACACGAACGTCTCTTGATTCTGCTCCATAAAATCCAGCACCTGGCTAGACCTGCATCATATGATGGCCAAACTATATAAGCACAGCTGTATAGTGCGGCTCGTGTCACTGACAACTCTGTTGGTTGACCACTCAACTAAGAATCTAGGACCAGGCAACAAGCAGCTGTTCTAACTGTTCTACTTGTCACGATCTACTGAGTACTGACTGCAACGCCACGCACCAGGTTTCATAATTGAATCCTCATTCTCTAAGCCATCTAAACCGTTCCCAATCCGCAACAAGCGATGTGCACCAACAGTGGCATATCTCAACCACCAGCAAACACGTTTTTCACGAATCATTTGTTCTGTAGCAGGGCTGCCAAGATAGCGCCCATGTGTCGTGTCTCCACCGCCGCGCCACCCCTGGCGCCAGCCTTGCCCTTCTTCTTGCCTCCGCCCTCCTCGCCCTCCCCTGCTGCCTCTCCCGCCTCCCCCTCGACCTGCCCCTGCTGGCCGATGATTGCAGCGTCCAGCTGCAGTTTGCGCTGCGCTATGTCGTAGATGTTGCGGTCTACAGTGCCGCGGGTCACCAGCCGGTACACGGTCACAGGACGCGTCTGACCCAACCTGAGAGGGAAGAGAAGCGAGACAAGAGCCTGATAACAAGACTTTGAGATGACGGAGAAAAGAGATCTGAGATAACAAAGCGACAAGCTGCTCGTACATAGAAAATGGAGCAGTGCGCTGTTCGGGATGCGGTTGTCATGCAGTTGCAGTCCCATCCTGCAAAGTCCTGATCCCAAAAACTGCTCACCCCTGTCACCTCCCTACCGTCCAAAGCACGCTCCTAAAATGGCGTAGTTCCGCCATCACCTGCCCCAAACTGCCGCCTCAGCCATCAGTCCCCCACAGACCCCACTCCTCGCGCTCACCTGTGGCATCTGTCCTCGGCCTGCCTGTCCACCTGCGGGTTGAAGTCGACGTCATGGAGCACCACAGTGTCGGCCCCCGTCAGGTTCAGGCCCTGGCCGCCCGCACGCGTGGACAACAGGAAGATGAAGATGCCGTTGGAAACGTCATTGAAACGGTCAACAATGGCCAGACGCTCCTCAACCTGTGATGCAAGGGCAACCAACACATAAGGAACGTCTGCCTGTCTGCCTGTCTTGGCTTGCAAGGTTTGAGCCGCAATGCCTGGGGCTCCACAGACAGACACAATAAAGACATAGGCTCTTTCAAGAGTCCCGTAGCTCTTGTACAATCCTGCACCCGAGTTGTTTTGCCAGAAGCCCAAAGGCGAAATGTAATAAATCAACCACAGCAACCTTACGCCACACGCTTCACGCCCAGCCCTGCACCGCATCAGATGTTCTTTCGCACCTGTGTGTCGATCCGCATCGGGAGCACTTTTCCACGCACCGCATCAAACGATCGGCCCTACCTGTGACGGCGGGGTTTTCGGGCTTAGTACCAGCAGCCCAACGCGAACTTTGAACTTCTTTCTCAGGGTAGGTCTGGGCGGTACACATCCCAACCCGTGTCATGTGACGGCTTCCCTGATGTGAAATTGCCTTTACCTGTGTCGACCCGTCCAGCCTCACGAAGCTGTACCCCTCCTGGTGCAGGAACCACTCCAGCACATCCATCATCTGCGTCCACTGGCTGAACAGCAGCACCCGGCTGCCCCTGGCCTTGAGCTCGGGCAGCAGCGAGCGAAGGGCCTGAACCTTGGCACTCTCGTAGATGGCATCCTTGGACAACATGTGCTTGCCTAACGCGCTGGGGTGGGCGCCTGAAGCGGACGTGGCAAGTGCACAATGTTGATGCTATGGCATGCTCTGATGCACGATGCAGGTGAGCTGGTACTGAGCCGTCTGAAGGCCACAAGCCTTTCATACAGGAGAGTCCTGTTTGCCCCGCACCCTGTGATTGATATATACATATATTATATATTACATATATATTGATAATATACCCTGCTCAGATATATACATATCTGAGCAGGGTATGGGGATGTCGCAGCCTGCCTCCCACCAAACACCATACACACAGTGCAGTAATGCCTTCCAACTCTGGTCCCGACCCAAACACACGAACTCTTGGGCAACAAAGGTGACTAGCACATCTGTAATGCATCCTAGCCTCACCGGACAGCCTGCTTGTAACATACGAGGCACTCAGTATAACAAAGTTATCCAAACCTTACCTGCGAATTCGTGTAGCTGGTGGTCGTTCCACGTGCTCATCTCCGCCAGCACCTTGTCCATGGTGCACTGCCCCGCGAACAGCTGCCTGTTGACCGCCGCCTGTGCCATGGACACCACCTGCTGCTCGCTGTACAGCCGCCGCACCAACAGGGGGTGGAGGGCGACCTGGGCACACGTGGGCTGGAATGATTTGTGTTAGGGTCAGGCGAGAATTTCATGGCATTTGCAGGTTTGCGAGTTGTCCCGCAGCCCACACATGCAGCCAACGGGTGACAGCCAGGGGTTGCATGGCCATCAGTACATTTGCAAACTGTCTCAAAGCATTGATTTCAGCAGGTGGGCCTACCGTGCTGAAGATGAAGCAATTCCTTCCAAAACCCTCTCCTGCCCTCGACGTTTGTGAGGTACGCAGGTTGTAAGTCAACCAACCCCTGAATGCCTTTCCATAAGACGTCACAGCCTGGACGACCTGTATATGTTGACTGATTGCGTACCTGAATCCCAGGAGTCCTCTTGTATTATCCGTGTCTGTGTGCATGCTACGTCCCAGACCCACTCACGAACCAGACGAATCCCTTACAAGTCGCCCCTTCCCCCATAGCCCCTTGCAGATCTGCTGCGTGATCACACTTTGCTGTACCTAGAGCCTGCTTCAGAACGCACGACAAGATGCTGCATGAGCCGCGTGTGCAGCACCTGCTCCCAGCTCGGCATGCCTTGCCCTGCACACACACCTTTCTGAGATGCGTGAAAA
>QAXH01006646.1:0-10932 GCA_004335635.1 Chloromonas sp. AAM2 | reverse complement strand
GCAGCGTTGGCCTGGCATGGGACGAAACATGCATAGTCAGTCAGGGCAAGCTGTGCAATGTCTTTGAATGCGTTTTTGTTCAGCAACAATGGTTACACAAAGTGGTGCTCCTGAAAGTGGTGCTCCTGAAAGTGGTGCTCATGGCGCCGAGTACAAATAAACAGATTGCCTACAAAACAACTGAGATTTGAAACCTGCAAAACAACTGCAATTTGGATTCTCAATTCCAAGTGCCTTTCTGCTGCGTCCAAAACTCAAGTCCCAGGTGCTTCCTCCCAGCATGAACGTGCATCCTGCCGTTGAGTAGCCATCCAGGTGCCACTCAGTTGCAATTCCGTCTTTCTGTATGAGCCTTGGGGCTGTACCCGCTCAACAGCTCTCTCGCCAGCAACCCTGTCTGTAAGCCTGGGCACCTGCTCTAGCATGTCCAAACTTCCGCTGTGCCGGTTGCAAACGCCCCTCATTTCACCCAGGGTCACGCACCTCTGCCTTGAGGTTGGCTATGACGCTGGCATAGCACTCCGCTTGACCCGGCTGCATATCAACCTGAGCACAACCGCAAAAGCGATGACAGCACTATAGGAAACTGACAACAGCACAGTGACGAACAATCACATGTACACAGCTTTTGAATGTCCAAGCAGTTCAAGATTTTTGAACTCGCCAGATGCACATCTGACTCTGATCGCAACTGTCAATGGCCACACAGTCAGACCAGACTGAGAGATGTACATGGCCTCAAGAACTGCTCAGAGCGATCCCTTGGACACATTTGGCTGAAAGCTGTGCTCGCCAGCTGCAGATCACACCTCCCACTGCCCTGCCTCAAACACAGCCCTTCCAGGCCATTCAGCGCACCTGACTGTGTGTGTCGTTCTGCATGGTTTCACTACAATCTCAGACCCTCTGTAGCAAACTCTTGTGCAAAGCCATCTTGATGACGAGAAAGGCAGCGAGCCTATGCCAAGCACGAGTGGTGGACTGGCCCCGTTCCTCGATCCACTGCCACGACCCCTTCAGCCCCTGCCTACCCGCCCCTGTGCACTGCTCCCACCTCCAACAATTTGTGTGTTTTCTCCACCAGTTGGCTCGCCACCTCGCTCTTCAGTCGGCGCAGGATGAAGGGAGACATGATGCGGCGCACACGGCTGACGGCCTCAGCCTGAGCCTGAACACGCAGGACACGGACATGCACACTTGCTCGTTGGTCACAATGTAACGGGGGTGGCTGGAACGAACATGCGAACATCGCCAAGAGGTTTTCCCTAGGGTAACGACGCCCAGCTGGCATGTTATCCTGTGGCCGGCTTGTTCACCTGGTGTTCAAGTGCGCGTCCACAATCAAAGCTCGGCTGGGAATGATGCAATCAGGACAGTTTGGGTCCTTATCCCCAACCTAAGCCCCAGTCCCGACGCCAGCCATTACAGTGACGAATGCTAACGGTCAACCTCAAACCCTAAATTCCTTTTTTACACCCCTTCTTACACGCCTGCGCGTTGTCATCAACCTTGACACCAGCTGTAACCCTGGTAACACTGATAAACGCCCAGTGCCCACACCCGAACTCCCATTTCCACCCCTGACGTTAACACTTGCTTAGTGCCTTTCAAAATCGTACCACTACAGACAAACTCCCGCATCTTGACTCCCAACTCCAGCCGTGTTGTTAACAATTGCCTGGCACCTATCAAAAGGTATCCCAGACAGCAGTATGGTTCGCACCTGTGCGTCCTTAGATGTTTGCTTTGACAGCAGCTCCTCCTCCAGCGAGTCCCCTTCCTCCTGGTCCTCGGGGAAGAGCGAGGGCATCAGGAACCGCAGCAGGTTCAGCAGCTCAGCCATGTCGTTCTGAAGGGGGGTGCCTACAGTGCAGCCAGAGGTCACTGCACGTTTGCCACCTAGTGATCACACGTTTTGAGGGTGACTCATGCCTTGCTTAGGGAGGTGATGTAGGTGGGTGCCAGGACTGACCGGTCTACGTATAGTGACCACGTGTGTGGCTTGGAGCCTCTGAGGCATGGGTGTGTGGAGGTGTGCTGCCGGCCTGTGCAACCTCCATTTCCATCCATAGCCACGCTTGCATGATACAACTGGAAGGCGGCCGTTGAAATACAAACACTACCATTTCATTTGTAATAACGGCCGGATGCAGTCTCAAAAACTGTTAATGATTCTGGCTCAGCCACTGCAGTGCAGTGCAGTGATTGAGCATGTCCAGCCTGCACGTCTCATCCCGGCTGCCGTGCTGTCATAGCTGCTCTCATAGGCATGCCGTCACACACCAACCTCGTTCACTCGCGATGTCACTTTCGTCATGTGTCACTATCTCACTCCTTACCGGTGAGCAGCACTCTATGCTCACAGAGCCTGGCCAGTCGCATGAGCTTCTGCACGCGTGTGCTGTTGCGGTTCTTGAGCGCATGCGCCTCGTCCGCCACAAGGTGGGACCAACGCCACCTGCACACGCCACCGGGAAAGACGTGGGGAAGTTCACAAATACATTGACATTGATTGCGTCATGGTCCAGCATGGTCCACACAGATCCACGCGGGAAGGATGGAGAAATGCATGACCTTTGTTTGGCAGATTGCTGGTTTGCTGTAGCCTGTTTGAAATGCGTGTGTGGCACAGGCAGGCCACCTGCACTGGACAGGGCGGGGAGAGGAGTGCATGCCTTGAGCTTGCTGATGAGGTGCAGTGACCTTGTAGAAATGCACTGTGATTCTGACTGAGCACGTTTGCTTCAGGGTGTCAGATGTCCATGACAGCGTCAGTGTCAGCGGGGCAAGAGCCAAACTGACAGGCCACGGCTACGGGGCCACAATTGAACGCACCAGCCCGGCGCTCGCTTGTTCGCCTGGCTCGCTTGAATGTCTTGCTTTAAGGCAGGTCATGGTTTACTCGACGTAAACAGGTATCCACACGCCAGGCCGCCAGGCACACGCCTACGTCTGACTCCTGCTTTGACAGTCACCGCCATATGAGCTAACCCCAGAGCCGCTCCTCCTAACGCCTGTTCGGTCTGCCCACTCCAGGCGCTGTGACATTTCTCACCTGCTCACGAACTGCCTGTCTATCTTGTTGTCCGGCCCGTCCCGCTCGTACATGGAGTAGGTGGTCAGCAGCACGTCAAAGGGAGCGAGCTCACCACTGGCGGGGTCACTGAGCTGCAGCAGACATGGCAGGCACTTGCATGCACGTGGCGACAGAAGCATGCAGGCACGGAAGCTGTTTGCAGACACAGCCATGTGACACATGTGTTGCTTCACGCTGCATGAAGGAACAACCGAATCGTAGCAGCGCATAGCAAACAAACTACAGTTGATGCAAAAGAAAACAGGGAGCTTGCGTCACTGTAGCAAGCTCTTGAGCGAAGCACCATGATGAGAAAGCCAGCCTGTGCTACGCACCCGGCTCTGTTGCCAGTGCAGCAGTGCGCGTAACATGTGTGGCCATGGGCATGCACTTATACGTTATGCAGTCCTACGCTTCTGAACCCTACGTTACCTTGATAAAGAGCAGAAGCAGTACCTGTAACAATCCAGTTGCTCACCTCAAACCCTAGGCCGTCGTTGTCTTCGTCTTCTTCCTCCTCCTCTTCCTCACTCATCTCTCTGTCCTCCTCACTCTCCTCACCCTCCCCGTCACTCTTATCGCTCTTCTTGCCACTCTTTCTTTCACTCCCTGGACCGTCGTCATCCTCTAACAATTCAATCGCTTGCGCCCCTTCCGCTGCCTCTTTGCCTGCCCCTGCTTTGGCGGTGGCTGCTGCTAGCCAGGCTGCTGCACGACTGGCCTTGCTGGGGGTGGCGCCCTTGGCCTGCAACCAGCAGTGCACACAACCCACTTGTCGCAGTCACATGTCCTGCGCCCCTTGCCCTGCGGCCTGATGTTCACAGGTATACCAACAGATAAAAATTGCAATCAAGTGCAATGTTGAGCTGGACAATTAGCACAATGCAGGTTACAGTTGTGTCGCAGCTGTGTTGTTGGACCATCAGACAACAGACCCCTGCTCCTCGAATTCCGAGACAATGGCAGTGTAAGCAAGGCACGTCAAGTCCATCGAAGCAAAGTTCGTAATGATTTTGCTGTCCAGTCAACCTGGCCAGGATTGGGCATGGAGATGCGCATGAACCTCTGCCTGGGCCACATGCCGTGCCTTACCCGTTTCTCTGCTGCTTTGTCTGCCCTGCTGGCCCATCTGTTGAGCACCTCCCGCAGCCAGTCACGCTCTTTGCCATAATAAGTAACAACACTGCAGAACAAAGCAGAGAATGTTTGTCATGGCATTTCAGCATCGCCCATCTTGACCATTATTACATGGCTGTCGTAATTCACCCCAAACATTGCTGTATATGTGAACGATAGCAGGTTTGTGTATGGACGTCACTAGGTAAGGATGATGCTCTAGGTAAGGATCACCGCACGGCATGGACTCGCTCGCCAATAGGTAACTACAAACTCTGAATGCCTTCTCCGTGAGTTGGCAATCTCATCAAATCATGATCATCATCAATACGGGGCTTTTTGTGCTCTGGCGGGGCTTTCGCACTATGGCTTGATGACAGGCAGCTTCCCCTGATGGTTGTGTCTCACAGCAGCACCTGCTGCCGTCCCAGCGTTTTGTCCTCATGGCATGCAAGTTCTTTAACTGCGCCTCACCGCAGTGCGGGGCACCAGTACTTGAGCTCCCTCTGCCAATTCTCCAGCAAGGAGGCAGGGCAGATGATCAGGTGGGGCCGGGGGCCGCGCGGCCGGGGCCGAGGGGGAGTGGCGGCGGCGGCGGCGGTGACGGCGGCCTTCCACTGCTGCATGGCCATGTGCTGCATCACACCTAGGGTCACGATAGTCTGGGCAGTCTTGCCTAGCCCCATCTGCAACACGAAACACACGACATGCACGAATAAGTGCCGCTACAGATGAGACAAGCCACAACAAAGCAAACTAACCAGGGCGCTGATGATGAAACGCAGCACAGGGTAGACAAAATCGTTGATGCCGGAGCAATGGAGGGTTACAATTGCGTGGAGGACATGCCAGCAGATGGCAAGACACCGGCAAGACAGGCCTTGCTGTTGGCAACCAGAAGAACAGACCCAGCTAGCTAGGGTTCAGCATACCCTCTGATTGTGCCCACCCAATCCATGTCGATCCATGTCGATCCATGTCGATCCATGTCGATCCATGTCGACCTACCTCGTCAGCTAGAATGGCTCCCCCAACTGTACCACTGCGTGATAGCAACTGCAAAGGCAGGTAAGACACTGTTGTACGATGATGTGGAAACAGGGAACAATCTGAATGATAGCAAGTGCGCCACAATTCATTCATGGCTGAAGCTACAGGCCATTCCCACCCGTGATGCCCTGTTACCTATAGTGACATTGAACCTCTGTCTCACTCTCATCCCTCAATGACCTGTTCTTTCAACTGCATTGCTGGCTCTGCCTTTGTCTCATGCACTCTGCCTCTTTGCTCTTAGGCCGGCCGCACCCAACCCTCTAGGTTCTGAATCCCTGCCTCACACCTTGCCTCACACACTCTTCAGGTGGTGCTTACACCCTTTTCCCCCAGGTTTTGGCTTGCACCTTGCATCGCAACCGCGTCTTACAGTAGTCAAGTTTACAATCCTGTTGATTGCGCCCCCCTAAGCAGTCCTCCTCGGACCAAAGACCGTGTACCAAGCACAACAAAAGTGCAAGCCAGTCTTGTCTTACCATTAGGAAGTTGATTCCGACCAGCTGGTACCCCTT
Source organism: Chloromonas sp. AAM2 (assembly GCA_004335635.1). Taxonomy (NCBI): domain Eukaryota; kingdom Viridiplantae; phylum Chlorophyta; class Chlorophyceae; order Chlamydomonadales; family Chlamydomonadaceae; genus Chloromonas; species Chloromonas sp. AAM2. Next base: position 5,175 of record QAXH01006646.1, on the reverse strand, counting down.
GAGCCTCTCCCCCACTGCCGCCCCGCACGCCTCCGCCACCCGCTCCCGGCTGACCAACACCTGGCTGCTGTCCACTGGGCTCAGGCCGGCATACCTGCGTGTGAGCATAGACAAGGGTGACGTCTCACATGTGCACTGTCACTTTCGGTGCAGGCCAGCGGGATAGTGCTGGTGCTTTGACAGGTCAGCCGAGATGATGATCCTGAGCAAAGCTGGAGGCATCACCATCTTACAGTGTGCTCGCCAGAGATGGGAATCGGACACAGGCTCATCGCCCTCTGTACGTTAGTAGGGATCCTTTGCCGCACCAACAACCAGGGATTGCCAGCGAGATGTAGACAGTATGAAAATTGCAGACTGCTGACAATTTGCCGAAGTTGTCCCAGAATTACTTTCCCCCTTCTTGAAAAGCATCCGGCCGCACCTGTCCCCGAGCGTCTGTTCCCCGAGCTTGGCCCTAAGCCCCTCACTGATTTCCTCCACCCTGCTGAGCAGCGAGGGCACCGCCTCCTGCCCCGCCCTGCCGTCCCCCTCCTCCTCGCTCTCCTCATCCACGTCCATGTGTTTGTCGGCCTGTCGCATGCGCTTAGCCTGCTGCAGCGCCTCCTGCGCGGACCGCTGACGCGCCCCGGCGTCCTGGACGGACAAACAAGGGTATGGTAAAGATTTATGAAAGAAATCAAGTCCTATGGAGCAAAACACCCAAGGGCCCCTGCAGACTGCATTGCTAACTGAGGAACCGTTGAGGCGTAAGAGCAATGATGATAGAAGATGCAGCTAGAGAAGCCGACCCACTCCTACATCAAGGCCTCAGACTGCCGTTGAAGGTATCACGTTTAGCAGGGACGGAAGGTCACGCCGGCTGCGCAATTGGTTTGCCCACCTCCTTCCCACTCTACTCCTTCCCCACCTCCTGAACGGCCATTCTCCGAGTATTTGTCACGTCTCTTCTCTGCGCTGCTCTGCGCTGTGTTTTCCCTGTACACTCACCTGCTCTTCCTCCTCCGCTCTCCCATCCAAGTCATCATCATCACATGGCATCCACAGATTTGCCCAGACATCCTTTTGACCGAGGTCAACAAGCCTCACCTGTGGTTTGATCGTCCTCAGCGCCGCCCCAGACAGGGCGGGTCCTGACGCCGCCACCGGCCCGCCGCGCGTGCTGATGCCTAACCCTCCGGGGCGCGACCCTCCCAACCCCTCCAAGCGAGTGAATTGTTTGTTGTTCCAACCGTCACCTGCACGCACAGGCCGGCAAGATCAGTTGAGAGGAATACTGCCACAAAAAACCACTGTACCACGCAAATGAACACAACAGTACAAGCCATTGCACATTCCACATTGTTCCTGTCGAGCCTTTTCATGGTGCCTCCTAGGAACAAGCATGACAGTCACTGCCACAGACAACAGTACAGCCATGGCATCATGCCAGAACCGTGGCCATTGCCTGACATGCACGCGCCTGACACCCACTTGGTACATGTTCCTGCCGGAGCACAGACAACCCAGCCACTGCTGCAAACAACAGTCACTGGTACAGATGGCAGTTACGCTAGACATAAAAAAAGCAGAGCTATGCCAAAGCCAGGCAAGCATGTATTCTCAAGCACTCAAGCAGCCATTGCATGCACACCCACCTTTGGGTGGTTGCACTGGCGGTTGAGAAACGTTACTGGCAGCGGCCACACCGCCAGTGCTACCATTGTGGACGCCACGGTTGGTCATAGGCGCAGCGGGTTTGCGCCCCGGCCCAGCCATCACTAGTGAGAAGTTGCTAGCAGCTTCAAACGCAGGCACCAGCCGTTTCAGCATGGTGCTGCCGCCACCCTTACCCTTACCAGCCACGCCTGCTGCAACTGACGGCTGGGCTGGGGATGGGCTGTCTTCTACCGTTATGGATGCTGGAATGGTTTGGGCGGGCGGGGGGACGCCTGCTGTGTCACTGTCAGGGCTGTCCTGCAGCACTGCTCTACGCTTGCCTGCGGGCCTGCGCTTGCCTGGGCCTACCAACTCCTCCTCTTCATCCTCTCCTTCTTCCAGCACTGCCGCTGGTCGCTTACCGCGGTTTGCCACACCATCCTGACTAGCGGTTGCTGCTGCTGTGGCCCCTGCGCCTTGGCCTCCCTGTATTGAGGTCTCCGGGGCAGGGTCGACAACAGTCTGGCCTGGCCCTTGGTGATTACCATCATCACCTTCAGGACTGGAGTCTATGGTGCGCTTGGCAGCAGCAGCAGTGCGGGCTGCTCGGCGCGACACCTGCGGGACTGCAGGGGAGTCTTCCATGGCAGTTAGGTCCACGTGATCATTTCTCTGCTGTGGTTGTTGCTGTGGGGGCTTGGTGGGGGCATGGGCGGCAGAGGTGGGCACGGCATGGGAAAGATCCGATAGTACATGGGTAGAAGCTGGGGCAGCCTGTGGGCGGCTGGCATGGCCCTTGCTGCTGGCCATGCCATTCTCTGCTGTGTACTGCTTCAGACAGAACTGAGAGAACACGTTGGTTGTGCTTGCTAACGGGCCAGCATGCACTGCTGGGTCTGCAGCCTGGCCCAGAGCCTTCATTACGCTCAGAGCTGGCTTGGCAGTGATGGAATCCCCGGCTTGGGCCTTGGGCCCCATGCCGGCTTGGCTTTGAATGCAGCTCTGCGACGCCTGTCAGCTACGGAGTGTGGGTGAGTGTCCAACAATTGATGTCCTAGTATGACGCGGGTCTTCTTTAGAAATGGTGTCCAACTTGCGGTCTCTGCTGGTGCCCCGTCCAATGTTGTGGTCCGACCAATTGCAGCAAGTGTGCTGCAGCTATTCGCTGACAGATTTGCGTTCTGAAACGGTGCGGTACTGTGTTCTCTGTGTAGCTGTGTACTCAACCTGTAACGTTCAACTTCAAAACTGACGGTTGCCGCCTCTTTGCCATTTTGAGGTGTCAAGTGGCCACAAGGTGTTACTGACCAGTATCGCGGCGGGAAGGGAGAAGGCTGCATATTTTCGCTTTTCGTTCCGTGAGGGAAGGCAGTGTACCCGACTGGAGGAAGTGTACCCGACTGAAGGAAGTGCACCCGACCACAAACGGTTATGTGACTTCGTGACCGCACAAGCTCTGATTCATCTTTACAAATCCATATCGGAAGGCATGAGAATTGAGTCCCACCTGTAACAGTGGGACAAAGCCAGCCAGTCATCTTTGTGTACCCGTGCACCTTTTCACCCTTGCTCGATTGCACCCATGGCCACACAACCTCCAAGCCGCATTGAAAGAGGCAAACCCAGTCTATAAGCTACATTCACCCCGCATAAAGCAAGGCGAAAATCCCTTGGCTGGGTAGGACCTTGGCCCCTGGTGGGCCCTGTCTCTGCGGACCGAGCTAGATTTGAAGTGCTTGTATTAGGGCGAACATCTCCTGCCTTTGAACTTTACAAGCAGTCCCCCAGGGGACAAGGCTGAGCCACGATGGGTCTTCGGCCTTGCGTTCAGGGGTGTGTTGGTCGCTAAAAGACTGGATTCGGCTCTGATGCTTAAACTGCATGATGCTGCGGCCTGGAACTGCATGATGCTGCGGCCTGGAGGTTCTGCGGGTCATGGGTTCTGTCTTGCATGGGTGAAGAGGTGCACTTGGGTACACAAAGAATGCCTAGGACAATGCTTGGGTGGACTGAACAGGAAGCCCAGGACAGCGCTTCGGTAGACTGTACAGATGGGAGAACAACTCTCAAACTGCATTTGCTCAAGGGGTGTAGCTGTCCGTTCTGGATGTGTGAAGGTGCATGAGAGCTCGTGCAGTCACAAGAACCAAGTGAGTGCACGGACATGACGCTCGGCCTCCTTCTGCCCATGAAGCTTGTGATTTGACAGGTCCGCCAGAAATCTGACTAGGGTTTAGCCTTGTGTCAGGTTAGTTTGACACCAGTAAATGGTGTAAGCTCTAATGGTGTTCTGTGGGGTGATGGCCACAAGGGCCTCACCACCCCTTGTAGGCACGACCAGAATCCTCTTTAGTAGGAGAAATCTTTGCAATTTGCGCAAGTAGTTGATGTTTGCTTTAGACGTGCTTCATGGTGTGCACTCCCTCCTCGTAAACTAGGCACGCTTACTTGTAAACTGTGCACGTATAGGCAAAAAAACATTCTGGTTGTCACACTGTGGCAGACATCCCACTCAGTGTCTATAGTATGCGTACCAGTGACTGGTAAACAAACCAGGTGACAAAATGGAGGGATAGCATTACATCAGAACGCGCTGGGAGCTCCCATCAACGCCACAACATAACGTCTGTCCAAACAACCCTGAGCAAAGCACAACAGAAGAATTAAGGATCAGAACGGGCCAACGGAAAGCCTGTGTTTGGTGCGGGCTCGGGGCTGCGTGCATCTCAATGAACGTATCACATGGTTGCAAATCCCTATCAGTGGTGAGCCGTCCCTTTGGCATGCCAGGTCAACGGGCACAGGGTTGGGCCATTGTTTTGAATCTGTCAACAAACTACTGGCAAAAGAAGGGCAGAGTTGGCATTCTATAAGTTTTTCTTGGGCGAGGCGACGGCTTGCATGCCTGTGACCTAGCCTCCAGTTGGCATACAAAACGAACGTCTGCTTGAACCAGAGCAACCCGCGCTGCTCAAAGACGGAAACGGTAACAGCAAATGTGTAGGCAGAAGCACAACCTGCTGTGCTGAGGCTCACTGTCAAAAGTCTTCACCAACCCCTTGCCCAAGAAGGCCACTTTCCATAGGTCAGCCTGGCTGTACCCCAAGGAATGCCCAGGACGTGCACAGAACACAGACACTCCTACAGAGGTCACAAAACAACACTTCTCGAAATGATGCCAGGTTACAGACGAAAACGGCACAGCAAGTGCGACTCTGCTTTGCTGAGGCAAAAAACACAAGTCTCCACCAAACACAAGTCTAAAAAAAAAGAAGTTTGCCAGTTCTGGGACAATTTGATGGGTGTGCACTGGAACTGGGTGGGATGTGTGTGGGTGTGGTGGTGATTCAGTGTGATGTGAGACTGAGATATGCGGTGGTGCAACATATTGGTAGACGGTGTGGTGTTGTCAATGCTGGGATAGAGGTAATATGTTGTGATGTCCTGTCAGATTGGTGACGAGTCATGACATGTGGGTTGCCAAAACTGGGACAGTGGACATGGGAGGTTGGCACACTGTTCTGGCAAAGAATTGGC
>QAXH01006645.1:0-71018 GCA_004335635.1 Chloromonas sp. AAM2 | reverse complement strand
GGAGTGCAGCAACCCTAACCTGGTATTGTGCGTGTGTATGAGTGCATTGTTCTACCATGGTGTGTGATGTTGGTGGGCAACGTTGAGCCACTTCTGGCATGCAGTTGCAGATGTGCCAATACATATATTTAGTCCCAGGAATTGTCCCAGAACTGGCGATCTTCTTTTTTTGTGTGTGCCTGGAAACACAAGCAACCAAGATGCCCGCCCAGAACGTGCCAGAATTAGTCTCATAGTTGGGCATACCATTTGCATGCGGTGCTAGCTGTTCATCGTTGCGTCAGCTGTGTCCTTGCACAGTGCTGGCCAGCAGGGCCTCCTGTAGTGCAAGACCTCTCTCGTGACTGTTACATTTCACTCCAGTAGTACAAGACCTATTAGCATTCACTCATGCAATTAAACTCATATACATATCACTCCTCACTCAGTGCATACGGTCGTCTTCAGTACATGGGGAACAATCCATAAGCAGATGCACAGAAAGCCTTGGCAAAGCCTGCTGCTGAACAGACCATTCAATTGTCATGTAGATCGGAAGCTGGAGATCTGGTACAAATCGAGTAAGATGCATGCAATGCCCAACAGCAACAGCAATGCCACGAGTCACTCCCGACCACTGTGCCCCAGTAGCACTAGCGTAAGTCCGACGAGCCGTTTCAGCATCACACAATCCCACGTGGCCCTATCCTGTGCGTGCAATACTCCAGGCAAACAAGGCTGCCAGCAAAAGATGAGACTAGGCATGGCTCGCCCGACCTCCCCCCCTCCAAAGGGCGGAAAGCAAGGGTAAATAGGGATTCACAGCCGTTCATCGAGACGACCCACCCAAAAGTGGCGTTAAATGCACGTCACAATGCATTCATCAGCGGTTGTGGTTGAAGCATGTTGTGAAAACGCAAGCCCTTGCTTTACTCAACCCTTTTCCCATGCCCACACCTGGAAGCAACTGAGGGCCGGCGTATCATATGGGCGGTTTCGCAAACGGGTTGTGAGTGCGAACGGACACCAGCCTCACAGCCCTAGCAACAGGAGGTTGGTTGAATGCCTACAAAAAGGTGCCCAACGTTCTGGACAATATCATGGCTGCATCTACACAGCATCAACCCATACTGCAGGGCAGAGCACCACCAGCAACACTCGGGCCGCCATACTGTGGCACCAGTGATTCTAATACCAGGGCAGCACTGGCGGCGCAAGCAAATCCGGTCGCAATGCTGGACCACGTGCAAAGCGCGTGTGTGTGTGTGTGTCATTCGGCATAGAATCAAATTCAGCAGTCCTCAATGCCATTCAGTACCACGAAAGAGAGCAGTAAGCCATGCAATCAACCCTGCATATGCATCAATCCGCTGAAGTGTGTTGCTTCATGCATGTGCGTCAATCAGAGGTGGATATCTTGCCCAGGGCCGCCCCCAGGGTGGGGTTGACAGGGACGTCCCAGGTGGCGTAGGCAGCCCGCACCTCGCCCGCTGTCACGGTGTCTAGCTTGTCGCCGGGGGCTTCGGCGCCTAGGCTTCTGCGTTGGGTTGGGTGGTGGACAACACAAAGTCAATCTTCACATCGCAAGCTAAAGTCAATCCTCACATTGCATGTAGCAGGAGTAGCTGTGTGTTGAACCATGCCCGTGTGACAGTCTCAACCAGAAGGGTGCATGTGAAGGAGGGGAACCACGCAAGGTGTGTTAGCAGCCAAAGCCAGGTGCATAACATGACGTCGCTCTGCCATCTGGAACTGCCCTCCTGTCAAAATGACCACCCCATCAAATTGGTCTTACTTTGCCAGGCTGTCCTGCTGTACAGACACCCAGGACGGACCAGGGAAGCACTTGGCCGTGGCCAGCGCCACCAGCAGCTTGGCATGCATGAACTGGTCGCATATGTCGAACTTGGAGGCGGCGAAGGCGGCAAGGGACTTGAGCGATCGGGCGGTGGTGGGCCGGGACATCCAAGCAGCGTCGTCACACACGTCGACGATGCCATCGATAAAGGTGATCAGATCATGGGCCTGTTCGAGTGACCATTGAGCGTGAAACTGTGAGAACGTCAATGTGATAGCCTGTTATGCACACTCACTCAATGAGGCCCGTTTGACCGAGTATCATGACAAATACGATAGCAGTGATAGCACGGGCAGCACTGAGAGGTGGCAGGTGAAATCCAAATGGTGATGATGTACCAAATCCAAATGGTGATGATGCTTTTGATCAGAGGAGGCATAGTGTCAAATGGCATGAAGTCATGGCCTATGAATGGAAGGCGACAATGAAGTACCTGGGCTGTGTCTAGCTGGGCGCAGAAGGACACCAGTGCTGCATCCAGCCAGGGGCTGGGCACCTGCAAAAGCAGGAGGCAGGGTGTGGATACCTGAGCCATGCAAGGTGAACAGACATGGAACAGCGCACCAGGGATACTACCGGGAGGCCAGTAAGCGAACCGCTAGCACCCCACTCTGGCTTGGCAGCTCAAGCCTTGCCTTAACAGAGTGCCCATCAACCCCTTTCTTTCTGACCCCCATCCCCAGGCAGGACCACCAGCCCACCTTGCAGCCCAGCTTCTTCAGCGCCAGGATGGAGTTGGCAAGGTGCTGTGTGCGGTACCTGCACATGCCAGACAAAAAAGTGTTTCCCATTAGACACATGTTTTCCACACACATACCGCTCTGAACCATGTGAGGACAGAGCGAGGACATTGTTCAGACCTCGGCCGCCCGCAGCAGCCATTCATTCATCACTTCATCACCATTACATAGCTGATCATGTTTCAACCCACGGTACTGCAGGACCAACCAGCTAGGCGCTCAGCAGCAGCCATTCGGCATGAAGCTGGCCACCGGGTCCAGGCATGTGCGCGCTTCTCCCACACATCAGTGACGACTGCGCCACACTTGGCCTGACCCGACTACTCACTCGCCGAGCTTGTAGAGCGTGCATCTGAAGTACTCGTCCAGCCACTCCTGAGTGGGCGTGTAGCCCCAGCAGGCCAGCGCCCACACAAGCTCGGACAGAGCCCGGAACCGCAAGTGGCGCAGCTTCACAACTGACACCTCAACAAACTGACGCAGCCATGCCTGAAGGGGAGCAGACATCAAGGCATATGAGAATTATGGCAACGATTTGCCTTCATGCGCTTCATGTCAAAGGAAGGGCCAATCAGTATGCCCCATGCGGTGCTGTGTCGCTGGTGCAATGGTGAACTTCAGACTTGTTCCCCCTTCCTTTCCCATTGCCCTTGCTGAGTAGCCTGGTAATAGAATGCTCTCATGCTCTTCTGTTCACGGAAGAAGGGATGCCATAAAAAATGCTATGAGTGCGGTCTTGTCTTGCAAGCAGTGCAACAGCCAACAACAGGACAGGGCATGAGACAGCTACAGTACCATGCTATGGCCGCCATGCTGAAGCACGCCAACATGAGCTGAGTCGTTGAATACCTTCCACCAGTATTCTGTTGATACAAGCTTATGCTTGCGCCACTAATCTAACTAGGTAATGCTCATGCCATTCATCACCTGTAGCTGCACCCCAGATTGCACTTGCTCTGAACTACAGTGCATGTGCCTGCCCTCCACCCGCCCCACCTGGGACGGCACGAAGTCTATCCGGCTGAGCGCCCAGAGAAGCCGCTGGAAGTCGGCCAGCGACAGCGTGGGGTCGAATATCAGGCGGTCGCGCAGCACGGTGTAGAAATCCGTCATCCACGCGCGGCTGGGGCTGGCGTTGAGCACCACCTGGCCAGGCGAAGCAGGTCAAAGAGAGAGCATGATAGCAAGTTGTGCCTGGCAACACTGTCTTGATCTGCCTTGATCTGCCTTGATCTGAAATATGAGGCTTCCACCCTAAGCTAAAATCTTCTGCCTCACCCTCCTGGTTCAACAGTTAACCCAGAGCCGGATACGTTGAAGGTGTGTGCAGCAGCCCGAGGCAACATGTGGATGTCACACATAAATCACAAGCCATTAGATCAGATTGTCACCAGCATCTTCATACATGTTTTTGCGTACCGCAGCTTTCTGTGCTGCAGACTGATGAAATGCAGTCTCAGCCACCCACCAGTGAGTGAACGATGCTCACAAGGTCCTGTGGCAGGTAGTGGGGCAGGTGCGGCTGCATGGCGGAAAGCATCTGCGCCAGCAGCTCCTCGGGCGGGTGGTAGCTGTAGCTGCGGGACCAGATGGCCAGGCAAACCTGAACAACAACAGATCAGCACACCAGCATCAGCGCTGAGCACATGTAATGGCAACCAACTTGCCACCAGCTAATGATGCCAGTCCACAATCAACACAAGCCAGTTTGTGTCGTCAAAGGTAGCTCAAAGCCAATATGACAGCATTTGACATGCTGACGAGACAAATGAGCGTGCTTAGGGCGCAATCCCTGTTGCAACTGTTAGTTTGATCCTCGTCAAATTCGGCCATGCTGAGGGAGCCATTGGAGGAGCTGCCAGCCTGCCGCATGTCATGTGCGCACTCACCATGACTGTAGCCGGGTCCTGTCCTGAGGGCGTGCAGCCCACCCGCTGCAGGGCTGCCACCAGCATGGTGGGCATGGAGCCGCTGGCTGACTCGGCCACCCAGGGCGGCATCAGCTCAAGCCGACAGATGGACCTGCGTGGCATGCATGGCGGGGGATACGTCATGAGTGCATGGAGTGCATGGGGGCAGAATCGCAAGTGCATGGCAGTAAAATCGTGCAGGGCAGTGGGCGTGGCAGTGTGGCGATGCATGAGCTTGCATCCTGCATTTGATCATGTTTGGTATAGCTGCCATCGTGATGTGTGCGCGTGCTCAACCAAGCTTTCACCAAGCCTCAGAAGCCCATGTGGCTGTGCCGAGCAGCCCCAAATTATCTGTCCCTGGCAGCCTCTCATGCATTGCTTGCTCCGTTCCTCACCAAAATATGTTAGCGATATCCTGGCCACTGAGCGCATCCACCTGGTCCTCAAGCTCCTGTATGTCAAGGCCAGACGATGTATCACTTGAACCACAGGACGACAGGCAATCAGCCGTATATGATATCATGCAGGATGTAGGAAATGTTGCATTCTCTCTGGACGAGAACCAACAGGCGGCAGACGAGTTGGCAGACTCAGACAAACCACAGAACCAGCAGACGCAGAGCTAGAGGACAGACGACGGGTAGTGCGTGCTTGGAACACAAAGAAGACAAGGCCTTGGTTGTGTTCCACTGACATCTAGCCCCATGCGCTTACCATCCAGAACTCTGACAGCCATGCACCGCATGGCCGCACGCCTGCTGTGGCCAGCGCCCATGCGAGGTTGGACAGCATGGTTGCCGACATGGAGCCCGCCTGCATGGCGTTGCATGGCAGTGCAGCGCTTGTCTTGTACAAGCAATACAAGTCTGGAGAACAAATCAGGGACATGTGCTAACCCTGACATGCGTATGGTGACCCAGGGTTTGCAGCGAAGAAGGTGAATTGCAATCATCAATACTTGATGTTACTCCACCCTACAAAAGCTTCAAGACTGCACATGGTGACAGCGTGTGTGTGCTGGGTGGACTGTCGGTTTCCAAGTCAGTTTCATCACGTGTCCCACCTGCATGTGTGGCACACTGTGGCGTGCAAGCTCCTGGAACGCCAATGGCTCCGTGTAGCCCAACTTGGCGAGCCCAACTGCCACGGCGGTTAGCCCAGGCGCGTCTAGGTCGTCCATGAGCCTAGTTAGGTGCTGCTTGACTAGGTCCTGGGCTGCTGTGACAAGCTCCTGTCGCTCAGAGTCGGACAGACGCCCTTGCTGGTGCTTGCGCAGTACTGCAGGGATCAGTTGCGATCATAATCACAAATTGCCTAGCGTCGGAAGGGTCAACAGGTTCTGAGGCCAGGTGCACAAGGCAAGTGAGGAATACAGCTGTTGAAGTTCCTAGGCCAGAGCTCAGAACAGCACCTGTGACAGGCTGCACTTCAGGTCTATCGGTTTTGCTGGCAGGGTTAACCTTCATGCTGTGTATGCCATGCAGCAGCACTCACTCTTTGGCAGTGTGGTAAGTGTGGCAGTCAGAAACGCCGCATCCACGCCCACATCGCCCCCACTGGTTGCCCGCTCCGCCGCGGCAATCACATCCTTAGCCTCCCGCCACGACTTGGCGGCCCGCATCTGCGTGGGAAAGGGCTTGGGCGGCTCCAGCGTGAGAGCTAGGCGCTCAACAGTGGTGAGCGTGTGGCTGGTGGTGGCACCGTTTGGGGTGGCAGCGGGGGCGGAGGGGGAGACTGGGGGCACGGTGGCTATAGAGGCGATGAATGCGGAGGTGCTGGCACCGAAGAGCTCGCGCTCTAGTTCGGAGCGAGCTTCACTCGTTGCCTTCATAGCCTGCGGGCAGGATGATTGTCACAGGGTGTGACAGAGTTGTCTGAGGTGTATGTGTGTGTGTGTGTGTGTTTGTGTGGTTGGTTGGAGTTTAAGGCCGAGTTATGTTCTAACACTCAGAAACAAGCTAGGATGTTGTCATAGGGTTGCTGCAGGGCTGTCAGAAGATTGGTGCGTGTCACATGGTTTGGTGGAAGTTGAGGCTACGTTGGATTCTGGCACTCATGCGCTGTGTGTGCACTCTGTGAGTACTGCGGCCGTGGTAACTTTCCAGAGCTGATAGGTGCATGGCTATGGTAGGTGGCGACATATGTGTGATTTCAGGCAGAGTAAAGCGTTGTAAGAGGTGTGTGCCTAGCAGTGACCCACACTGGCCATCACCACCATGAGGTGCTGTGCACAGCGGGTGTGCTGACTGCAGCTGCAAGTCACAGCCTGTTGCGGCGCCAGATGCTGCATGCTAGCTGTGGCTTCTGGCTCCAGTACCGGCTGCGGCTGCAGAGTCTGGCTTAGCTGTGGACACAGGGAGTAGCTGTATTGATCACTGGTTTGCTGGTGTGCCGCTTTGCAGGTTATCCCTGGGGTCGGGTGCTGCTGACTGGCTGAAACTGGCAGGGGCTGCAATACATTCCAACTTCGACGTAAATGCCTCCCATGCAGCAGGTCTGGCACGCTCAGGCAAGGGTGAGACGTGTATGAGCCTGCTCAATGTTCAGGATGGGGCAGTTGTCTGGGCCAGCTTCTCCTCCTCTTTTGACGCCATGCATGTGATCAACGATATGCCCCGTCCAAAGCACTGTTCTGTTGCCTGCACCTGAGCCTCCATGTCCTGACGCCTTACCCACCCGGATAATCGGACCATAAATTCCCGTCGCACCCCGTCCGCTCGTAGATGCGGCATCCTGCAAATCAAGGTGTCATCAGTGTCTGCTTCATGCTGTCGCCCGTAGCGATGGACACTAAGCTCACGGCTGTGGACGGACTAGTTGGCGCACCTCGCTACTATGGGGCCCTTCCAGACCAGCAGAGCCCCGGGCTACACAGCAGCGGCTGCGAGAAAATGCTCTACGAGCAGCAGTGCTGCATTGCGTGCGCTGAGGGCCGACGGGTCGTGTGCACCCGGTGCAATGCCTGAGCTGCATCTCAGCACTGGGAAGGTAGGCAAAGCCGCACCGGCCCAGTATTGCGCGTCAGCCAATGTACTTGTAATGTGCTACAGTCAAAGGACTCTCGCTACCTGCGTTTCTGGCTTGAAACCCAAGTGCCAGCTCAGACGAGCGTGTCCTATTAGCACATTAGCAGCAAGGAACACTGAGACAGTCGATACGCTATGCGCAAGGCGGCGGAACAATCTGCACCCAAACGCACGTGTGGCGGTTACAACAGGGATTTGGATCAGAAAGATGTTCCAAGTCAGCTCAGGCAAGCTGCTCTCGTTGTAATGCGTAGAGAATGCAACAACGGAAGGCTAAGTCAAACAAGTCCTCACGATTGCCCAGATTGCTTGCCAGCTATGTTGCAGCTAGCTTGCTTGCAGCCTATGTCAGGTCTGTCTGGCAACTTCCCATTGCTGGAGACCAGGAAAAAGTGATGCTGGTCTTTTCACATCCAGATGATGAGACGATGTTCTTCTCTCCTACCCTCCTGTCTCTGCACGCCAGTGGAGCCAAGCTGCACGTGCTGTGCTTGTCTTCAGGTCAGACAACTCGTTCCATCCCTGTATAGAATCAACGATGCAGCCATTAATACACCACTGATGCTGCCGGGACAGCTCACAATAGTTGCCCACCGGCCAGTGTGTTTTCCCACCTTGTACAGCCAACGTGTGCATGGCTACCAGTGTTGCATCGCTGTGTGCCTGGCCATGTTGCAGGCGATGCGTACGGGCAAGGTGCTGTGCGGCGAAGGGAGCTAGAAGCAGCCTGTAAGCTTCTGCAGGTGCCTGGCACAGAGCTCTGAACAATTCTTACATACTCTCTCTCACACTCACACACAAACACACAGAGAGACAAACAGACGCACACGCTCGCTCACACAGACAGACTGACAGAGACAGCAGCACACTGAACTGATTGGCTGGAGCGTGACCGCTTTTTGTTCAAGACTTTTTGTTCAAGACTCCAGCGTTATTATCAAGTGCTCGCATGCAACAGCCACATACCAGATGCTCAGATGATGTTAGCTCAGCAGTCCTCCTGCCTTTGACATGCAGGTTCCTGATAAAAAAGTTCGATGTGTGGATCAATCAGACTTACAGGTAGGCTTGTAATGAATTGTACACAATCAGCTGGAGATGACACTAGTGAGTTGTTGATCTGCATGCAAGTCTATGCAGTTCAGCAGGCAATTGCACCGCTTTGCGGACAGCAGCTGCCGTCAGAAGACACACAATCAGCGGTCATCAGAAGACCTTGAACTAGCAGTGTGGCGGTATGGCACACCGTCAGGCAATATATGGCATAAGCGTTTCACCTTCTGCTGCATTTGTCGTCATGGGGGACAAAGTAAATCCTTGACATGACTGTCATCCTGATGCAGGATGGCATGGGTATCCCCTGGCCTTCATCTGCAGTGCAGCGGGAGGTGCGGGAAGCCGTGGAGTCATGGGGAATCAATAAGGTGTGTTCCTCTGTCTTCTGGATGATCAATGGACCTCAGTGCGACCAGACATACGTAACTAGTGCTATCACAGAGGCAGTGTAACCTGACTACATGTGGTGGGAACAAAACAAGATGTTTGCCAGTTCTGGGACATACCTTGTGTCCAGCACTGGAACCAGTGGTAGTTTTGAATCTCCACAGTGATTTACGAAAATGTAGTTTATGTTCCTGACATGGACCCCAGTGCAGTTTTTGGAAACTGTCCCAGAACTGGCAAACATCTTTCTTTGTTTGCCAACGGATGTGTACTAGTAGTTTGCATGGCAACTTGGACTGAAACACCGTACGAGATGAAGCACAACACGCTGTCTGAGCGGGAGCATGGGCCAGTGACTGCACCGCAGCCAGCATGGGTTGCACAATCTACCTTTTCGCCTGGTCATGACTCATGTGCCTGGATGCGTCGACGCAGCTCATCACCTTTGATGCGTACGGCATCTCCGGGCACATCAACCATCTGGGGGTCTACCAAGGCGTCAGGCGCGTGCCAGGATGTCCAAATACATTCTTGAAGGGTTTCATAGTAGTTCTATGCACATATCCAAGAGAGTTCGTGGGTGTTCTGCATGCTGGTGGACTTGTTCTACAGGCTGGCTGTAACAAACACAGCAGTAGCACAACCAACCAAAGTTTTGACGCAGCTGAAAGCACTAGGTTGCCATTCTTTTTGTCTGTTTGATTCATGCATGCTACTGTTTCTGACCCTTAAGTACTCCTGGCCACTACCTGCAGGGACTACTTGTCATGGCGGCATGCAAACGATCTTCCAGCCATGCCTACATGGTCCCTGGTGCGTGTGCCTTGCTTAGTTGCCAGCGTAGGGCACTTTGCCCGGAAAGAAAAGGGGACTCCAGACTTCCTTACCACATTTCCTGCAGGTGAGCACAGATCTGTTACGCAAGTACCTGGGGTGCCTGGACTGCCTGCCCTCCGCACTTCTGGGCGGCCCTGACCAACTGCTAATGCTCAACACACAGCCGTGGAGGACCGTCTGGGCCATGAGGCAACACCACAGTCAGCTTGTGTGGTGAGCGACTCCCCTGAGTGTCAACTATGCCATGACGTGAATCAGGCCAGTTTGCAAGTGATCGTTTGTTGTGCAGCCGCTGGCATGGCAAACATTTGTTCCGTGGAAAGCTTGTATGGTCAGGTTGCCAATGTCATTGGATGTCTTGCCTTTCAAGACCCTAGTGTTTTCTATTGCATGTGAGCTTGGCCTGTCTGCCTTGTGTGCAAGCAGCTGGGCTGCGCAGGAGTACTGATTGCTACCAGGCTACGACGCGTGGCCTGGTTGTCACGTGATTGTTGCCTGTGCAACTGGGCTTGCAGGTACAGGTGGTTGTTCGTCCTGTTCTCACGCTACACCTGGATTAACACCTTACAGCCACTCGACTTCAGTGAATTGGTTGCTTGACTACCGTGAACTGCGCTGCATTGTAGCGGTTTTGTTCCTGCTGCCATGCCGCATTTGCGAAAAGCGGGGATGCACTGCCGTGCAACAAAGCAATGTGTGAGGCTGATAGCCTCTCACCCACCATGCACATGCTTGCCACGTCATTTGCAACATCGACGTCCGGGTTTTGTATGTAGGAATCATTCATTTGACCATTAACGTCCACCACCAAAAACAAAACAAAAGAAGTTTGCCAGTTCTGGGACAATTCCTGTCAATACCGCCAGGAACCGGTGTTGGTGCTGTGTGTTGTGGGGGCAAAGTGTGATTGGGCTCTGTGTGTGTGTGCGTGTGTTGTGTGTGCAGATGTGTTACAGGTGTGTGTGTGTGTGTCTATCGCACACGGGGTGACCAGTGGATGTGAACAGTGCGTGTTGTGGTAGACGGTGCGTTGCCACTTCCGGGACAGCAAACCAGGAGACAGGAAGGAGAAGTTTCTGTCTCTTGGCACAGTGGAACAGTGTAGACCGAGAGCTTTGTTGGCTGCTTCAGTTGTCATGTGTGCAGTTGTCATGTGCATGTGGTTTGGCTCTGTAAGTTGGCGTAACAAGTGTCTCATTGTCTCATCACCTGTCCCAGACATGGCATCATAAGCATACATTTCTGTATCATGACAGTGAACCAGGCAAACAGACGCGTGAGCGGCACACCACGGTGATCAGATGACACTGACCCAGCCCACTAATACACGACTGGAAACATCACACGGCCCAATACACAAATCACAAACACACCGGTTCCAGAGCCAGTCCCAAAATTGTCGAGCACAGGCGACAATTTGTTGCTTTGGCGGTTGGCGAGTGCCATTAATCCAGTTTGAGTGTTTCGGAGCAGTGATTGGTTGGAGATGCAATTGGCTTAGCAGTTACTTGACTGGCTCATCTTGGTTTTGGGTCATGAGTGATGATCGACCTTGCATAGGCTGCGCAAGAGGAGGAAGCACAATAATCAGTTTCTCTTCCACTCAAAATTTGAATTTCAGGATGCAAGGCGCCGTCTACCAATTACGGTGTCACGTACATACAACACACAAGAACTGGATAAAATCGTGTTGATACACAGCATTTGACGAGCTTGGCACCAGACCATCACGACCACTGCTGTTACTAGTCAGAATTGCAGCACTCTCCTCATCACACAAGGCGGATGCGTGTTGCAGCGGAGGCGCCGGTGCGCAGGGCGCATGTGGCATGGCCCGCGTGCATCCGGGGAGTGCGGAGAACAGGCGCCACGGGGCGGGGTGCGGCCACATGGCTCAGGCGGCTGCACATGCACAAGCAGCACAGGATCGTGGGTAATTTTCCAACGTTGGCAAACACGAGGTTGTATGCATCAAAACAGTCTGATGTTTGCTTCCATAGTCCCAGCATTTTTGTTGTACAGAAGCAGCGCACGACCATCCCGCAAGTGACCGTAAATTCAAATGTGAAAGACATTGCATGAGCATGCTATGAATCAGCATCCAAAGACGCTAGCACGACAACGTCAAACCTGCACAGTAAATGATCATTCACGGGCTAGGCACCTGCTAGGTCCGGCTGATCCCGAGAAGGCACGTGCGCCGTTCACAGTGCGCATGCTAGTGTGTCCCCGTCCCATGGCATTCAGTGCACCGCCACTGGCGGCCCCCGCAGACGCAGGCGTGGAAGCACCTGGCGCAGTCAGCGACACCACACACACGCGCACATCACCACATGCCACACCAGCACTCTTGTTGCCCACCTGTCACGCCCAGCTTACTCAGCAGGCCAACTCAGGCTGCAACAGCCAAGTTTTTTGTCAAGCATCACTAGTCCCGGCTCTCTGTTCTTATCCCCGCCTGCGCTTCACTGTTCCTGATGGGTCATGCTTTCCCAAAGACGCTGTGCTACCAGACATGTACCCAAACGAATGGCACTCACCCAAGCTTTGGCGTGCTCTGTGTGCATGGCACCAAGTGTGAGTCCCAGTGCTCCGTCCCACTCACCCATGACCCCGCAGTCCTTGATGACCACCGGGAAGGCAGTTGCTCCGCTGGACGAGCCCACGGCCTCCATGGCCTTCACCACGCTGTAGCCCTCGGTCACCTGGCCAAACACAACGTGCTTGGAGCTGCAGGGGCAAGGGACACGGCAAGTCACATGTCATGGGCATGAACAATAACAGCTAAGTCAACAAGGAACTACCAGTGAAGTGTGTCAGCAAAACAGGATTGAAGACAAGGATCATGGCTAACAAACTTTGGCACAGCGATCATTGGGAGGGGCAAAGCCCATGCACAGAGCTCTTGAGCAAAGCCCCACGATGCCGATGCAGAGCAAGAACCATCCAACCTCATCTTCAGCCTCAGTTTTATCCTCATCTGCTCGCCCCACTTACTCCAGCCATGATGTCTGAATCGTGCACAGGAAGAACTGGGAACCGTTGGTGCTGCAGGCAGTGGGCAAGGCAACACACAGTGCAAGCGACCATGATGAAGGTTGACATGTAAGAAGGCCTGATGAGAACTGACTGCGAGAGTTGCGATTGCTGTGCAGGTTCGAGTACCTGCCTGAGTACCCCCAATCAACAAGATCAGGACAGTGCTCAATGACCAGAGACACAGCAGGTGTTGTGTGTATACACCAGCGTCTACAGGGAACCAGCGATTGCACTCACTTTGGCCCGGCGTTTGCCATGGACAGGACTCCAGGGCCCAGATGACGCAGCTTGAAGTTCTCATCCTGCAATCAGCACAGCACCGCTAGTGACAGGAAGTACCAGAGGACACGGAACATGGAAGCAGGCCAGTCAAACATGCCTGGTGATGGAAAGAAGGGCACCCACTGTGCGGCATCATACACTGAAGCCTATCAACTTGATCCTTGACCGTCCTTGTTCAAAGGAATATCTAGGAGGCTACCAATAGGCCGCAGAGCAACTGCACGGCAGCTGGCGAAAGGGCTTGCCTGGTGATGCACAGAAGGGCATTCACATTGCGGCACACTGGTCATGCCCCCCACACTGGGCACACTGGGCATTCCCGCCTTGTTCGTGCTTGGTTACTGAGTATCACTAGCAAGTCACAAAACAGGTCAACTGGCTTCCGCGCACTGGTTTCGTAATCAGATCCGCACAGTTTGCAATCCCAAACACTGCGTTTCACTCACAGGGAATTTCTCCCCATAGATGGACCTGCCGCCTGTGCCGTTGCCGCGAGTGAAGTCACCACCCTGGCACATGAAATTAGGGATGACACCTGCGATTACATGACATGTGAGCATGGGCAAAAAAAAGATGCACACGTTCGTGGCCAAGTTTACAGATACTGGTCAGTCACCTCAACGCATCAGGCACAGGGGTATTGAGTACTTACGGTGGAAGCTGCTGCCCTTGTACCCCTGACCCTCTGGCGTTGTGCACAGCTGCTTGAAGTTCTCGGCGGTCTTTGGGCAGACGTCTGCCTTCACCTCCATCACGATGCGGCCTGGGAAGCAGTCATGCACAGATGCTGATCAGATGCACGTTCCATGTCGTCACGAGGCTCCAAACATTCCAAACCCACCCAAATCTGCGGCATCGGCTCCCTTTCCAAGAGCGATGTCGAAGAACACCCTGGGGTTAGCCTGCGATGACAATTGACGATGAGATGCCATTCAGAAGGCATTGACGTGGCATTGTGAGCATAGCGCAAAGCTGCGATCGGTTACCCACTGGGTTTGGTGGGCCCAGCGGTGGCAAGAAGTTCACGCTTTGCTTGGCAATGGCCACGATCGAACTAGCATCCTTGCTGGCGGAACCACCCATCTTTGCTGGAGCCTTGATGAGATTTGACCGATCTTTTTAATAGCAGGTCCAATCGCGAATCGGTTGAAGCAAGAGCGTCTTACACTCATTGTGGAAAACTGAAGATCACTAGATACGTTTTGCGAGGCACGTGCAGAATTCAAAATCACTAGGAAGAATGTCGATGTCGCCTTCCTGCAGGCTCCGTATATTTGTTTGCATACGCTGGGCTTGACTTAAATTTGTGTTGTTGAGCGACAGACGGGGCTTTGACCGTGGCAGCAACATGGCGTCGCCCTTCACGCCTTCTTATGAAGAGGCACAGTTGCAGGAGGTCAGAAAGGTGTGCTGCTGCAACAACCATGCACATGGTCATGCCACTTTCGTCTGGTGTGTACACATGCCCGTGCGACTGAGTCACGCCTGCCTTACTCGCGTGCTTTGCGCTACGCCAACAGTGCCCCATGCATCCTTGAACGCACATGGCATGAACGGCCCTTCATGCTTGCCTGCTCGCATGCTTTGCATGTCACTACACGAACAGTGCCCCATGCACAGACTCCTACTCGTGCATGCCTTTCTCTCCGCGCAGGCTCTTAGGCATCAACTTAAGCAGCTGGGTACAGAAGGAGTCATCTCGCAGCTCGTCTCCGAGCTGCAGTTGAATTCTGATACACACCCCGTACAAGCAGACCAGGCACTTCAAGTGCTGCAGGTGTGCAGCATATGTGCACATCCGGATTGGCCTCAGCTTTCAAACACGTTTGTTGTCACCCCTACACGCTGAGCTTCTAGTGCACACACGGACCAGTTGTGATATGGTCATCAACAGTTCATGGTTGTGTGTGGTCCACAGGATCGTGGCATCGTGGAGCAGATAGCGCGCAGCATCTCAGCTGCGCCGCACCTGGTGGCAAAGGCCGCTGCCTTCAACCTCCTGCAGGCCGCTGCAACACCGGCACAGGCTGCAGGACCGACCAGGCAAGGCCATGCATTGCCAGATTAGGCCTTGGTGACTTGACAGGATATTGCCAGGCGACCACTGCCAGCTGGGGACGCTTGTGCACGCCACCAGCAAGGCCATGCAAGTGGCCTACGTTACAGACTAAGCTCCGATGCGCCCACCAGTACATATGTGGAAAGCTACTGGACAGCTGCGTTTTCATGGCAGCCTTGCCCTTGCTATGCTGAGTGACAGAATGGCTCCTCTAATTTGCTTACGTTGTCAGCTAGCCTGACTCCTTTGCTGCCCATCTCAACTGCACCATAAGGTTGCTCAAGAAGTCCAGTGATGGCGATGCATCTAGCGGCGCCTCAGCGCCACCACTTGCCTGCTTTGATCAATGCATGCAGTGGTTGCCAGCGTTATCTGCAAGTGAAGCTGCTGGGCGCTCGCGCAGTGATGGATTATGTGGCCCGGCCGCCGCTGGCGGGGGAGCGGCTGCAGCTGTCGCTGGAGCTGCTGGGGCACCGGCTGGACAGCGGCTGGGTGCCAGCAGGTGCAGAGCCAGCCTTCACTGGGGAGATGTTCATACCCCTGGTGAGCGCACGGAGCTCCTTGGTTGTCCACGTGCCAACACACACGAAGGACCAGGGAAGAGATTTGGGTGCGATGGAGTGGTTTGCCAGCAGCATGTTGTTGATCTGAGCTGTGAAAGCCATGTGCTGCACGTCTGAGATGCAAAGGGAGAGAGTTGTGGGTGGAGTAGCTGCAATACAGTGTGCTGAGCTTCTTTGGAGCTTGACCCTTCTTCAATGGGTGCTCTCGACATCTTGTGCAAGTGCCTGGCCTGGGTTGCCACCATGCATCCGTCTTTTGACCTGGGCCTCTTTCAGGCCTTGCTGTTTGTCACTTCTTGCTTGCCTTTGCAGCCGATGCCGGATTCTCCCGCCCAAGAGGTAAGCTCTGATAATTCAGACTTTGTTGGTTTGGCGCTCTGATGCCAGGCTCTTGTTTGGCCCAGCATGATGTCGGCATGATCTATCTTACGTTCTGAACCAGGTTGACTTCAGCTAGTTTCGCTTTGCATGTGCATCTGGGTGGGTACCCAAGAAGTTGTGTTTCACAGCAGTACTACCAAACATCAAAAGAACTGGCAAACTTCTTCTTTTTTCTGTCTTACCTGTTCAAAATGTAAGACGGGAACCAGGTTGACTTGAGATTTCCCCTCTCACTCATCTCACTCACTTCCCTCAGTCTGATCTCATTCTCGTTTCACACCCTTTCCAGCCAGGAGGTGTCCTTCCAGACCCGCTCCAGCTGCTATCCCTCCGCCAGCCCCTGCACCTGGTCATGGCGTCATCAACACCCACCACCCTCGTGCCTGCCAGCGACATTGCAGCGTCCGTACAAGGTAGCCATGCGTGCAACGCAAAGATCCGGTGAAAAAGACACGGATGTGAGGAGCCTTTGTATGTGGACATGCCAACGTTACAATTCAGCAACACAGTAGAGGACCCCTTTTTGATGGTTATTCCGGCACAGTGGTGGATTATGGGCTTGCCCTGGCAGCAGTGGTGCAGTGGTGGTGTGGATAACATGTGATTAGTGTGAACTAGCCTGGTCTTGCGCTGCTGCATGGTGGAACCACAAGACATGACATTACACCGCAGCTGCTTTCCCTGGCATCAGAATGCCTGACTGCCTTATTTGAACCGTCATGCCTGCCTTGCTCAGGGTAGGCCTCATCCCATGTGACGGTATCTGGTGTAAAGTGGTGTCCCCACGCTGTTGTGCAGGTCCTGCCCCTGGTCCCTTGGGCCCCTGGCCTGACCCGTCCCACAGCTGCAGTGCATGCAGTGTGGTTGCCATGGGGGCGGGCGACTGGCGGACGTGCCTGCTCAGGACACGGCCCGTGGTGGTGTGCATTCAGATGGGCAGCGGACCAGGTGAGGCGCCAGACTGCACAAGGAAGCAGAGCCAGGAAAACAAAAGTGGGAAACTGCGCAGTGCGAAATCTAGCCCTGTACGAATGTGTTCGTCTTGTTTTGCGTTTTTTGCTCAGGGTAGGTCAGGGTGCAATCAAGAGCCAGAAGAGCCAGGTAGCAGTGCTACATTGCACTTAGACATGTCGTCGGGTTCAAAGTTGTTGTGCCTGGTCCGCTTGGCTAGCACGGGTTGAGCATGCACAGGGGGATCACTGGCTGTGTTTGCATGCTGAGGAGGTACTTGCTCTTGCTGGTGTTGTATTTCATGGTCATCCATACTCTGAACGTCAGGTTATGCGCTTGCTACATGTGGGGCTCATGTGGCGAGTTCACGTTTGTGGCCACATCGTAGTGGGAAACCATACAGCTTCCATAGAGCAATCGCAGCACTTGCATGTGTGCCTTTCTGCCTTGACTGGTGGGCAGGCATGGCCTTGGGTGTGCCTGGCGGGTCGGCCCCGGCCTGCGTGGTGACCCTGCAGCTCTGCCTGCATCCGCGACCCGCCACACCTCTGGACGAAGGAATGCTGCAGGTAGGCTCAGGGCTTTGTCATGATGCAGCAGCATGGGATCAAGGTCAGAACCAACCCTGATCCACGAATGAAACAACTGTTCCCTGGCTGTTTGGCATTCGTCAGGTGACCGCATGTCAGTGATGCGAGCACGTTCGACACGGGTTGTTGTGTGTGCCTGTTAATAAGCCGAAAGAGCGAAGCGCCTTGTAGCCAAAGGAGTAGTGCCTGCCAACGCAGGCCACTGTGCTGTTTCATGACTTAGCAGCATTGGATAAGGATTAGCAATTCCAGGATGTTAACCTGAAGTATCTGTTTTCTGGCTGTCCATGCATTTGAACCGTGTATCGCGTTGCCGCATACGCGTGATTCACTGCCTACTGATGAGCTCATCAACACAATTGCACGATGCTCGGATTGATTGACTGCCTGCTTTGCTGCAGGCGCAGCAGCGGACGGAGGCGTCACGCGACGCGCAGTGTTCCGCCACCTTTGTCCAGCGAGCCAAAGGCTGGTGGTCCCAGTACGCGTATCTGGCACAGGCGTTCAGAACACGGCCAATCAAGGTAACGGTCTTGCACAAGGTTTTGCTAATGATGATACGGTCGTACAGCTGTTATCCAACGTGCGTCTTCAATTCATGTTGTTGCTGGCTGATCTACCTACATCACATTGATGTTTGAGCGCGGTGTGCACTTCATTCGAAACGTGGTAATTGCGTGCCGGGTGCGCAGGTCCTGGCACGCAGCGAAGATGGTGCGCAGCGGCCCAGCTGCTCCTTTGTTCGACCGCTGCAGCTGGGTCGCGCCGTGCCCACGCCTCGCCATGCAGCGCGTCTGGTGTCTCTCATGCGTCAACGCGATGCAGATGGGGACTTGGGACATCCCAGCGGAAGCGGAGGTGGTGCAGGCGCGCTTTCTGGTGTTGCTGGGGCGAGCGCGGAGTGCTGGTGCTGCTTGCACACCATCCTTGCATCCCGCAGTGCATCCAGTGAAGAAATGGCGCTGCTGCTGTGCGGGCTGTTTCTAGGGTTTGGGCTTGACGCGTTCGTTGCGGTGGGACGGCGGCGGAATGGCGAAGGGGTGATGTGGGTGGTCACGCGTGCGGCGTTTGCGCACGTGACGCACTGGCAGCCAAGCACAGGTAAGCGAGGCAACTGCCCATGTTCGGGTAGAGGTGAACTGTGATCCTTACGCGTTCGAGAAATGGTGGCCTGATGCGTGTAGCGCCCCCTTGCATCACCGCGTTCGCAGACGCCACTCAATCACCATGTTCAGGTTCCCGCAACCAACCACGGATCCTGATCGATCCCACACAGGCACTCGCTTCACATCCTTGGACGAGGCGACCTGTCCGTTCCATACCATCGGGAGCCTTTTCAATCACCAGCACGTGTATGCCAACCGGCAGGTGGGTTCTACTGCCGGGAACTGTGTGCTGAAAGGTTAGGAAGTGATGTGTAATACTTTTGGAACTGTGAAACAAATGTGCACTGCCTTGGGGCATGCAACAGGTCCAACATGCAACACGGAGATGGTAAATCATGCACATGCAACTGTGCACCATGACGCTCATGCAACTGACATGATATCATGGCACGTGGTACATCATGCCACTTCACTTGACTTGCTGCTGTGCAGCCTGATGACAGTGTGATGAGTGTGAGCTACTTGCTGGAGGAGCCCTCCCTCTGGCACGAGATGCACGTGGCACCGGCGGAGGTACCGGGGCCGGCATGGTGCGTGGGGCCAGGCAGCGACTTGAGTATTACAGCACACGCACACGATCTGTTCAATCACGTTCACTTCGAGGTGTAACATACATGTAAGCTCTTGTGTCTGCTTGCGGATTGGGGGTGGCAGCACTTGTACGATCGCTTGTGTCTGCACGTCAACTGCAGACGCTCTGTGGCGCCACGCACGTTCTTAGGGCAAGCTGGCAAGAACTCCGTGCATCAATCCGTGGCCAGCGTATGTACCAATGTCCACGTTTGTGTTATTTGTGTTACCGTACTAACGCAGTAAATTATTCGAACTTCAAGCGGAAAAAGGCAAAAGTCGACTAATTTCCGCGTTTCTTGCGATCGGCTGGTTTCGGAGCCAAGTTCGACTAACTTTCGCGAAATTCGCTTGCCTGCGGCGTTAAATTTCGACTAAGGGCACTTACTCCGTGTTTCTGCGCTTTAGAGCTCTCACGGTTGCTGCTTCCGGCTTCGGGTATGTTTTGAATCCTCGTTGGGCCCATGCAACAGACGACGACCAGCAGGCCGGCACATCCCGATTGAAGACGCCCGCCCAGCCTGCCAAGACGACTGCTGCTATGCCACAGCAACTGGCCACAGCTCTTGTTTTGGGCAGGTCGGAGGTCAGGAAACCTCTGTGCAGCTGGCACGTGCTCCGCCTGCACCCACTCCTGTGCAGACGGCACGAGCACCGCCTGCCCGGGCCGTCCCAGGCCCATTGTGCGAGCACCTGACAGCCATTCCACTATGGGGGCATGGGTGCCAAGGCTGTACTCACTTTATCGAGGAGAATGCCTGGTACTGAGGCGTGGCAGCCTCGATTGAGGACAATGCATGGCACTAACAGCCAGCTACATCTGTAGCGCTGGTTGGCCTTTTAGGTCATAACTGTGCTGACTTGAAATAGTAGCAGATTTTGAATTTGACTCTCGACTAAGACAAGACAGTCGCTATGACCCGGACACGAGTAAAACTGGGTTTGCTGCGAAATTCCCCTGAAATTTGTAAGGTTTTCGACCAACTTTCGCGAAATTTTTCGCCTCCGGCGGGGCTCGACTTGTTTCGCGTTTCGACCACTTATATGCGTCAGTACGGTATTTTGTGTAGTTTGTGTGGCTCAACCCGTCTAGTGTTGACGGTCAAGTGCGGCTAACAAACAACCTTTGCCCCTTCGTAGGTCTAGCCTTGTCCTGCGGGCCCCGCTGCTGGACAGTGTGTCGCTGGAGCAGGCGCTGGAGCAGCAGATCAAGGCCGTGCTGGCCCACCAGCAGGACGGGCCGCTGCCCACGTGGGACGTTTCTCTGGAGCACCTACTCATGCCAGCGCTTGAGGCTTATGAGTATGTGAGTTTGGCAAGCAAGTCGGCCTTAAAAGGCGAGCTCAGAAGACTTGAGCAACAAAACAGCTCGGGTCTACTGGGGCTGCGTAGGACGTCTTCCGCGGTACACTACGCTACGCTCGAGGTCCACATTACGTCACATACAAGCCCCAGACTTGAGTTGTGACGAGAACCCTGTATTTGATTCTAAACCTCAGTTACTGGTTGGTGGCTCTTCTCTCGCAGGAGGCCGTGACAGGGGAGGCAGCACCAGGGACAGAGGAGTTTCAGGCAGCCATCAAGCGCGTGACCCCGGTCGGCTGGGAATTCAAAGTGCGTGAGGCCAGCGCGACGCTGGGCGCTCACTGAACAGGGACGTGCGTTGACGTCGTGCAAGCGCCCATCCTCTAGTACTTTTTTGGAATCAACACTTATCCATGAGGCCTGGGCGTTCCTAGAGACCAGTTGCCTAACTTCTAGTTGAGCTGCAGGCTCTGCCTCCTGATCGACCTGTACCGCTTTCCCTGCTCTGGGTGAGCCCGTAGCTCATGGCCTGACATGCGTGGTATCTCGGCACCAGGGGGGCGCATAAATCGGTTATCCCGGGTGCTTTGAGCCCGCCCCGTTGCCTTGCGGCCTCTTGCCGAGTTCTGCCTTGGATGCCGTATTCGCAGGGCGTACCTCAGCACCATCGACACATACATGCGCCTGTGATCGCGGTCGCACTGCTGGACGACGAGTCCGCTCGCGGTGTCCTCGCTGGCGCGCGCATGGACGGGGCTGTCCTGGCGCTGCGTGTGCGTGTGTGGGCATACGCGGAAGGGCTGTTCTCTTGCTGGGTCATGTTTGCCAGTAAGACGAAGAGCACGCGACACTGACGTTTCAACGATTGAAACGCTGAACGCAATACAACACCAGTCAACACAATGTCGATGACATTCATCCACTCATTTCACCGCTGCATGCTGGGTTACAAAAGAAAAAAGAAAGGGGACGCCGGTCGGCGCAAGGAAGGAGGCCGAATAAGCCTGCCCCCATGAACAGTGGCAACACAACATCCACCTGACTTGTGATGTGCAGCACGCTGTTTCCATGCGAGTATGGGATTTGAGATTAGATTGTTCAGGAGGTTATCAGTTGCTGGTGGAGGTGGGGTTCAGGCAGCGCACACGTTGCGCCGAAGGCACGGACCCCTCATCAAACACTGTTCAGAAACAGATGCCTGCAGATCACACCCATGAGCCACGTGTTGATACAAACTCAGTTCGCTCCAGACTGCCACAGCCTAGGGACTTAACAATATCCAACATGCGCAAGTATGCATCGCAGCATGACACAGCACGGCCATGGCGATGAGGGCTGATGATCACATGCAGGATCGCAGGGCCACCAGGACATCTCAAGTCACAGTGAGGGAGTGAAAGTGCAGCTTGCCCTGTTCGATGTACTACTTGGGCAATACCTACCTGGACACCGCTCTGGTGACAATTATGTACAATGGGCCTGCCTGCTTTGTTCGCTGCGTTAGTTTCGAATTCTTGCTCAGGGTAGGTCAGGACGGCGCCCAGCTCGTTCCGTGTCCTCTGACGGCTTCCCTGGACATACATTGTACGTATGCAATAGTCACATGGAGCAGCCTCATGACTGCTCATGACTGCACTGGCCTGCGGATAGCGTTCTTGTGGTTCTTGAACATGCATACCTCGTCACGCTCAGTAGGCATCTTTACCTGCACGGCTGGTGCAGCTTTGTTACCCCCACACAGGCTCTGCGGCGGTTCATCGACAAGCACACCTCCCCTGGCAGCGCACGTCTCTCAGCATCAGCAGACGAGCGCAAGACATTGCTGGTGAAATGGGGCATGCATGACGATTGTGAGGTGCTGTAAGGGATGGCGTGCACTCAGATGTGCACTGAGTGCATTGGGGTTGCATACTTACAAGGTTATTTGAACATACTTACATCATGTAAGCTTTTGGGGTGGATTGGTTTGTCTCTGAATCACAGCCGAATGTACAAGTTCTAACAGCCACCCCACAGTGTCTACCAACATGTTGCACCACAAGACATGACAGTCTCACACCAGACTCATCCTGTTCAGATGTCCACACATCGCAGACATGTCAGTCACACCACCCACAAATTGTCCCAGAAATGGCAAACTTCTTTTTTTTTTATCTATCTTCGATCGTGACCTGTTACAGAGCATCCCAGCAGAGGCCTCCAAACCCAAACCCAAACCCAGCCCCTCTCAACCCATCAGGCTTGGCAGCTTGCTCGCGGATCCTGATGAGGATGCGGCGTGGAAGGCACTGATGACGCAAGCTGTAGAGCGGGCCAATGCGCCTGCCAACACGGAAAAGCCGAGAGTTGTGCAAGGCAGAAAGGACAAAGCAATGCAAGCATGTGTGGCCAAACACGCAGGCCACCAGGCTGCCACTGCTGGGTCTCTATGTGGGGATTTTTTGGCTACAGCAGTAAGAGTAGCATCCGAAGAAGCTGCTTGTGCTGCTGGAGCGGCCGCAGAAGCTGCTGAACGGTGCAAGCAAGCTTCCCTTGCTGCCGCAACAGCTGCTGCTGGCACGCCGGCAGAGGCTGCAAAAGAAGCCGAGCAGAAAGCTGCGCCGAAAGCTGTGGTGGTGGCTCGTGCAGCAGCCAATGCAGCCGAGGATGCTGCGGCTGTTGGAAGCCTAGCCAAAGCCACAGCGGCCAAGGTAGCTGCAGAGGCAGCAGTGAAGGCTAAGGGCTCTGAAGCTGCCGCAGTTGTAGCCACTGAGGCATGCACAGAGGGAGAGGCTGCAGAAGAGGAAGAGGAAGTGTCACTGCCACCGCCAGAGCCGCTGTAGGACCCAGGTCATTGGCACATAGTCAGTGTGTGACAGCAGGGTACAGAGAGGGGCTGTCACGCAGACATCATACCATGTTCAGCACTTCCAAGCAGGTCAAAGTCATATTGACCTGCGCAGAGGTAGAGGCTGCAGAATAGCCAGATGCAAGTTTGGGCTGTGTCTGTTTAGAGCTAGCTGGTGAAATGATGGACAGGTTTCTCAACACATTCCTGAGTGCTCTGCAGAAATCGTCTTGTTTTGCTGGGTACATGTTCTGGCCTCTTGCGTTGTTTGCAATCTGTTGGCACCTGGCTCTTCATCTTGCCTCGTCATGCAGCACGTTCACTCTTGCACTTGGGTTGTGATACTCCGGTCTTCTGCATATTTATAACGGATTTACACTAACGTTTCTAATCCACAATACGGATGAGGTTGTTCAATTCATGCGGTTGTCGATGCTGATTTAGGTTGGGTGCTGTCAGCGGCACATACTGCACAAAAGGCATGGGTCCATGCACTAAACAGTCAACACTGTCCAGAAACGGATGCCAGCAACTTACAGCCATTCATGAGCCGCAGGCGCATAAGACAAATATCGCTCAAACCTGCCAAAGGAATCCGTCCCTGAATAAATTGAATTGCTCCTAATCCGGCCGCCCTACACAGCAACCAACAGCAAAAACCACAGTTGTTGCGGCACCTCAGTAACAGCCATAGACAAGCTATTGGCGCACCAAATGAAAATTCTGGGTTTGATGGGTGGTGGTCAGCTGGGCCTGGCCAATGCATCAGCGCAAAAAGTTCCTGTCATGCTCGTGCTTGATGACCGATGCATCTGGAACGTTAAGACCTTGACCACATGCGGCACACGCTTGCCAATGTTCAGAGCAACTGCCGCCAGCACAGTATGCGGTAACTACACCAACTACGCTCTCAGAGGTGAAATGCGCATTGGAATTACTTTGCATTAAACGAGTCCATGCCAGCTGCCCTCAGGCAGGCTGAGCCATCGATAAGACTACTGTGAAATCACAAGGGGGTTGCGTTGCAGTCCTGGTTACGTCAAGCCAGCCAGCCCCGAAATCGATGCAAAGGCTCGTTTTCCCTGCAAATATGCCAAGAATTCGTGCCTTGATTGAATTTTGCACCGGTGCGTTGCCGCCTTGTGGAATAGACATCATCTTGCACGAAGGTGACACCGCCCTTGAGATTGTGCCCGTTAATGTCACCCGGACGCTCACTCAAGTGGGTTTGATTGCATCAGCCTGCCTTGTGCCAAACCTGCAGCCCATCCAATTTCTCTGCCTACTCTTGTTCCTGCTCATACTAAACCCAAGCACTGGTATCACAGACAACCTTGTGCTTGTAAAGTCCTTACAAAGAGCACACTTTTGTGTGCTTGCATGCAATTCAGAACACGAAAGACTACTAAATAGCCAGCCTAGACTCACTCCAGCACTCACCGTCAAATGCCAATCAAAACCAAGCACTACATATAACATAGCAGCCACGAGAGAATCTCCGTCAGTCTTGACGGCAACCTACACATTTCTGCACGCACTGTGTAGCAAAGAACAGGGCAGGCAGACATAGAAACTGGAAACTAAGTTGTCACAAGGGTCGGCTCACCAGTAGACCGGATTTGGATGCCATTACATCGACAGCAAAACAACGTGGTGTGTTTGTGCACGAAGTTACTTAGGCACGCTGTACACTCAAAGGCTGCACCCATGTACAAATCCAAGGCGGCATAAAAGACTGTGAGGCTAGATACTGTGAGGCACCCACGTGCTCACACCGATTTCATAAGCCAAAGCAAAACCCAGCTCAAAGCAAGCTCAGCTGGCGAGGTGACCGGAAGGATGAGCATCTCATCAGGAGTGTCTTGCTGCATCAAAAGAAACGACGGCATCACCTTAGTGGTGAGTTCAGCCAGATGTGCATGCATACCGCCCACCAAAGACATGTTAACGTCGACAACTGCCCTCACGGACAAAGGTGCTGTACGGATTCAAGGCAGCCGCCTTGCGCACTGCTGCGGCCATTAAC
The DNA here is from genome assembly GCA_004335635.1 of Chloromonas sp. AAM2. Lineage (NCBI taxonomy): Eukaryota > Viridiplantae > Chlorophyta > Chlorophyceae > Chlamydomonadales > Chlamydomonadaceae > Chloromonas > Chloromonas sp. AAM2. The sequence goes on along the minus strand of QAXH01006645.1, from coordinate 45,463 downwards.
GGACTTGCGACAGGCCTCTTGAAGACAGAGAGTGCAGCTTTCTTGAGCTGTTGTGCGGGCCACTGAACACCATCGTCAGCTGAGGGATCGTCTTCTAGCAGATTCAGCTCCTAACTTGGATTGGTCGAGCAGTCAAGCAAGATGCCAAATGTGGGTGTTTGAGAATGACGATTTCCGCACAGATTGGCAACGTGGCAGAACTAGGAAGGCCCATTAAGGCTGCACGGAGCCCAGAGCTCAACAGCAAATGACAGCCTCTTAGGCCCTGAAGCAGCATCACAACAAACCGAGAGCTCCACATGTGCAACTGACAGCATAGCTGAGCACAACTTTTGTTGATCTTTGCGCGTCCACTGACGCTCTTATCCGATCTCCAAAGCAGGGTGCTGGAATGTGGCCTTGGCAGCACAAATCATCTTTGCGCGTCCACTGACGCCTTGATCCAATCTCAAAAGCAGGGTGCTGGAATGTGGCCTTGGCGCGCCTTCTTGCAGTTCTCTGATGCAGACATGGCTTGCCTAAGCGTGGGCGTAAGACATTTGCATGTGTGCCAAAGCTCATTCCGCCTGTTTCTGAGTTGCAGCATGGCTGAGCCCTTGAGCCCAACTAGCTTCATCTATCGTGCTAGATCCAACCACGACCCACAGCGAGCCGCCTGAAGCAATTGCTTGGTTCGGCTCGCCAGGCCACCGCTCAAGCCAAGGCCATCACCTGCCCAGGCCAGATAACATGGGCAAAGACCCATGATGACCGTGTTCAGTCGCTTCAGCTGATGTACCAATGATGCAATGCTCTTGAAAGCCTAGGCTTGTGCATTCTTATCACACTCATCACTCTTCAGGCGCTGCTCCGGAAAGTGACCACACCCCCTGCTTGTTCCCCACTGTTCCCTCCCAGCATGGAGTCGGGAATGATGCATGGGTCACATGGGTCGCAGTCCTCCATGCTACAACCGACGCTCCCAATTTCCTCCTGTCCGGTACCGTTACCGTTACCGTTTCCATTCCCGTTTCCGTTCCCCGAGCCGTTACTTCCGTTGCTTTTGCTTGCAGTCACGGCTGCGGCGTTGGTGGCAAGCTCTGCGGCATGAGCAGCTTCCTGTTCTTTCTGCGCCTGCTCAGACTTGGCCTGCATCCATCAGCAAGTAAGAGGACCTTGAACACAAACAAGTCATCATCACTCTGCCTACTTCTCGACCACATTTGCTTACCCCGAGCTTGTGCAGTGAAAAGTTTGCCTGGAAATCGACACATTCAGAGTCGGCTCCTGTTCCTTGCCCGGCGTGTAATGATCACAGAAAAACAATGGCCTTCAGTCATGCTAATATTCGACAGCAGGTGCTGTGACGAGCTTACAACCCTTTGAATGTGTTCACTCACCGATTTCATGAGCGTCGCCAGAGACACAGTGGACCGTGTCCACATGATGCCGATCAATAGGTGTACTAGGGCCATGATGGGCATGGCCGTGGTCAGAGACCCTGTTGTCAACACCAAAATCTGCAAACAAGTGTGATGAACAACGGATCAACGTGAGAAACGTCTCCTCCGTAACTGCCGGAAAAGTGGCAAAAGTGGAAATTAAGATTGATTGTATCAGCATCTCAGCTTGCTATGACCCTAGAAGGGAATTCAAGCTCACAGTACGCAGCATCAGTAGCGAGAGGGTGGCTTGATTGTGCAGCCAAGCTGCCAGCTGCGGTACTTCAAGGCACCAGTCCAGAGTACTTCGTCCCCACCTGCATAATCCAGGATGCGCCACTTTTCCCGAAGTAGCTGCCCAGTAGGTCCACTGCTGCCTTGCCCTCGTTCTTCTCCTCCTTGCTCATCGTGATGTACACCTGGGGGGCACATGAACGCACAGGCAGGGAGCTCAGAAACGGCCAGGCAGCGGTTCTGCAGTTGAAGCCAAGTGCCTGGCATGAGCTTCACTCTGTAGAAGGCAGGCAGATGAACATGGTAGATCCTTGGAGAGTCCCTGATGTCTGCGCACAGCCTTCGTAATTACTTGTTGTTCATCAAGCATGCCCAGAGTGCTGGTGCCATCGAGGCATACAAGATCACTACGTCAAATTGAGTCAATCCTGACTACTGGCAGTAAGACCTTGGCGTTGTTGGCACTTGGCGTCAGCAAGTTGTTGGCAGTCTTGGGGCCAGCAAGCGGTTGCCCAGCCTAATTTGGCCCAGTTCTTCTCAATGGCTGAGCCCAGGGCATGCTCACAGGGACCCCATGTCATAACTCACCATTTCCTTGGCTGGATCAAAGAGTGAGTACTTGGGCGCTCGGCTGGCCACGCGCCCCGCTGCACCCGCCACGCCGCCAACCGCGAGAAGCACGGCCACGGCCTGCATTGGCCATAGCGAGCAATGCTGCTTGCAGACCCAAGATTTGCACACACAGTATTCACAGCCCCATCATGCCGCATGGGCACTTCTCAGGCTGTTGCCCAATAAGGCTGCTCTTCTGTCACCACAGCCTCATTACGTCGCATTGTCTAATGACCCAGCTCAACAGGGGTGTAGCATGTGTTCTTCTACTCACACGTTTAGCTATACCCTTGTCTGTGGGCTCCTGTACACCCCTTCCTTCCGCCTAGCTTGCCTGGGCCCCTTTTCTTGTCCCCCTTGACCCAGGCATCGTCGTGTGCCCAACCATGTGGGCACACCCATTCCTCCCAGACCAAAGGTATTAGCTATTATTATTATCCGCCCATACTGGGAATTGAATGTCCTTCAGCAGTCAACCCCTGACACAGTCAGCTCACCTCTGGCCCCAGCATTGACGCCCCTCCCTGCATTGCGATTGCACTTGCAAAGAACACCGCCCCGCTGATGAGCACTGTCACGGGGGTAGCCAGTGCCGCCGCCGCCCACCCGCCCCACTTAAACACGCTGCACCACAGCGGCAGGTGGCATCTCACTTCAGTTGCGGTCACACATGGCAAAATGAATCCAATCTGAAGAATTAAGTTTGACGGTCACACGACAACTTCGGGTCCCAGTTTGATTCATACTCTGGGTTGTCCATTGAGGGCGCTTGACTTGCATTTCCGGTTAGGTATGGCCCACATCAAGAACATGTCCATTTGACTTCAACTTTGGCCACGTGCCGCAAATGGACCATGAAGGTGCCCACCACTTTCAAAACCACGGAGATACGCACTCTCTCCTGATGTCTGCCACTACCGCTGCCAAGGCTGGGTTTCAGCAGCAAGTGCTGGGTGGATCGTACATGCGCGGCAACGGGTACAGTGCAGAACAGCCCGAGCGCAAGATCACCCTCGCACCCACAATTTGCTAGTGCACATGAGCAGGATGGTGGTGACGCCCGTCCACTGCGCCACGTCCGCCAGCACCTGCTGGTAGGCCCCGGCACCCGGGTACATGACGCGCAGCTGGGCCTTCCTGCAATGCAAGGCAACACAACACAAGACAACAAAGCAGGCAAGTTGAACCCAGGCGAAGTTGACTATTGTAAGCCTGAAAGAGTTGGTCTTGAGCGAACCTTGCAAGTGTATTGGTCAAGAAAGGAGTTATTGAGGCTGTGAACAGCAGTGCGCATCGTGTCAGCAGCTGCCGTGCCTTTGGTCTGACACGCCTAAAGTCTGAATCTTTGCAACTTCCATTGGCTTCTTCGGAGAAAAAAAGACCTGCAACTGTGCATGTATGAAAAGAAAGGAGTGCCTGTAGCCGGTAAGCAAGCAGTGCTTTGTGCACTGCCCTTAGTCTGATCCAGTCAGAATGCGCCACGCTTCGCAACTTTTTCTTGAGCCACTGCACCTGACCGGCTCTGTTGATGCTCCTAGATGAGATGGCTCAACTGAGGGGGTGGTGGTTCGTGCACATGGTTGCTGCAGGACTTGTGAGGGAACCGCAAGTTGAGGCCAAGTAGTGACGGTCCAATGATCCTATGCGGCGGACCAGTCCACTGATTGCACCTTACCCAACTGCTAGTCGCCACTACTCACCATGCAAAGTCAAATAGCTTCTGGGAGATGAAGTAGGAGATGACGAGGATGGCGAGGTTGCCCACTGCATGCAACAAGGGCGGCAAAATGTAAGGACAGGTTTACATGCAAGGACAGGTTTACATGCAAAAAACCAAAACAGGGAGGGGAAGCGGTAAACATATCTGACTCCATTACAAGGCATGACGTCAACAAGAACGGGAGCGTTAAAAAAAACAGAATTCATCATGGATCGATGACCAAACATTGCAAAAGGTCAGGTACGGATGAGTTGTCACTTGTGCCTGCTCGTGAAAGATCACAACAGGAGGCTAACCCTATCATGCGTTCAGGATCTTAGCATGCCGAAAGCTCAATCACACAGCTCAGACATGAATTTGGCTCGAGTTATCCACTTCTCTCGTGTGCTTCGCCAGGTATGATTGTACTCTCTCACCCTTGGGGGAGTTCTTTAGCACGCTGAGGCTCTCTCCAATGCTCTTGCCGCTCTTCTTCTTGCCTGTCTTCCCGCTCTTTTTCTTCATGGGCGCATCTGCAGCAGTTGCTGCAACAACAGGGACGCAGGCAAGGGAATTACCTATGCTGGTGTGAAGAGGAAGGCCAGGTTCATGTGCTCATGGAGGTGTGGGTAGCATATGCGGTGCAGCTTGGAGCCCCTTGCTCACACAAGTGTATCTACTGTGTGTGAAATTGATGTGGTAGCACTGAAGACTGATGGACCAGGTTCACGGGGTGAATTGGAAATCCAGTTTTTGGTTGGAGGCTACACAGCAGAATTACGGGATGTGCGACATTGGCAGAGTGCAAAGAGGCACAGGCTGTTGGGTCATGCACTAATCACTGCACACTTGTTCACCCCGCAATGCACCACTAGCATGAGCACTGAGTGTATGTTGCTCACTATGGGGGTGATGAACTGGACCGAACAATTGAAAGTGTCTGGCCTGCCTCTGGCCCTGCACACCCCTCACACACGCACCTGGCGTGACGAACCGTTCGTGCACAAAGCCCTTGACTGTGAACAGCACTATGGCTATAGTGAGGATAGTAGCCACGAGCGCCTGCAGGGGCTGCAGCCCAATGGATGCCAGGGCCGGCCCGTTGGCGTTGATCAGCTTGATCCAGGCGCCGGACAGGACCAGGCCAACGTTGGCAATAATGCCTAGGAGCGGGTAGACGCTTTCTGCCTCGCCGATGGTGCACACCTGCCAGGCGCAGAGGTGCATGGGTGTGGGTATAATGCCCAAACTTTCCGCCTTGGTTGTGGCGCATTGTCAGGAAGGCCTCTGTGTGGTGTCATGCCTACCGAAGGAGGTCAGATGTGTCAGAAGGTCACTGTGTGTGACCAAGGGCCGGCTTCCGTACCGCGGCAGTGTTTGGTGGACGATAATGCATGACTGTAAAGGTGAGTGAGGCAGGCAAACTCCATCTGCCAAACTCCATACGCCTTACAACCTATTGAAGAGTCGTGCATTTGTTCAGACTGTGCTGTGCATGTGGCATGGCGTGCGGAGCATGCGAGCTTTCTGACGTCTGTTACCAATTGACGCCTTTGCCACCTGGTCTGAGATTGCAACAATCAACAACAGTTGACATGCCGGTGTCAGATGGGGCACCTGACAGAACATGTTGTACGCACTATTGTATGTATTGTATTATGCACTATTGTATTGTATGCACTCCTGTCCCAGCTTGTGGGTTCAAACAGGACCCACCTCGTCTGCTAGACCCCAGAAGAGCAGTGAGATGGCGACCCCTCCCCACAATTCTCCCATGATGAAGAAAAGCGAGAAGGACCAGTGCACGAGCATGCCTGCCAGCCCTACGAAACCTGTAGGCGTACACAGCGTCAGAGAGCACATGTACCTCAATGCATGGAGTGAAAGGCAGGGCAGCGGGCAGTGAGCCGCATGCGTGAAGAACCCTTGTTGCCAGCTGAAAGGCTAAATGGAAAAATGGTTCGGAGGGAAGCAGCGCAGTTATCCCTTGAGTGCCATGAATCCATGCTTGTGCAACACTGTTCTCTGTTGGGTTGGCATAGATCCCACTAGGAGCCCGGTCAAGACAGCAACAGTCGGCGCACCTGCTGGCAGTGCGGCTTTCATCCCGGCCAATAAGTGGGTGGGGTGTATCTTGTCGGCATTGGGCCAAAGTACAAACGCAAACAGCGCATAGAAGCTGAGGAAGGGCGCCAGGGCTGCCCGGTACACCCACTTCTCGGGCACACGCTGATTCTGCAGGCATTACACAGGACAGGATTCATGCATGACATGCATGACATGGATTCATGCATGACATGCCAGCGTAAGAGCACGTCGATGTTGAATGGACGATGACCAAACGATGAACCCTTCCTCATTATGTCACATGCAAGCACTTGGAAGCGTGCTGGATGATGACACCTTGCACCAGCCCAGTCATATACACATTTGCGTCAACCAGTCTTGCACAGTAGAGCCACATGGGTGCGTCAGTACTGTCCAGGCAGCAGGAGCTTGTGTCAGTGGCCATGGCTGACCCCTGCACCTGCCAGCAGACGGGTGAACATCCCCCCATGCGGCTGTAGACTACCCCGTGTGGCCATGCCTCTCCATGCAAGTGCACCCTCCCCCATGTGCTGCACATTCTCATGCGCTGCCCCCAAGGCAGTCGCTGCTCTCCAGCACACACTGACCAGTTTGTTGTAGAGCACAAAGAATGCCAGCGAGACGGGGAGGACGCCATATGCCTCTGCATGTATCACAAGAGCATTTGAGCAAACACACGACAACACACTTGAGCAAACGGAACCATGGATTGTAAACTTACTGTGAGCACCGTATTCTTGCAGCTCAGTGACAACGACTAGGGCAGCTGTGGCGCCAGCTATCTGATTCAGTGGTCCCTATTCCATTTCGGATCCCTCAGACCAACCTTGTGGCTGCCTACACCCACCTAGAAACGGAAGTGCCTCCGCTCCCACTGATGTGACCACAATAGAATCTTTGAGGTTTTGCTGCAAGCATCACATCCAATGAGAGGTGTGGTTGGCTACACGGGCTGGCTTGGAATTCTAGTCCGGCAATAATATTTGTGATCCGTGCTAGGTGCATCTCCCCTGGGTGCAGTCTTGCAATGCGATAATCAGATTTCTGCATGTACAGTCTGCACGGTTCTGACTACGGTCAGCAGTCAAGCACTTCCTCGGATTGTCTAACGGCTGTCTGAACCAGGCCCCAATTTTCCCGGGTTGTTGGCATGATGCCCATGCTGTGTGAAGGCTCTGTAACCACTAACCAAGATGGTGTAACAAAACGTCGAGCAGAAGAACATGCAACCCAAGCTGGCGATTTTGAGCCATCTGTCTTGTGCTGGTTCGGGTGCAGGAGCAGATTCCGGGACTGTGATGGCTGCTGCCTTAACAGCAATGTGTTGCCCTCTGACTGGTCCTTGGACGTTGCAATACCGATGATGTGGGCACGGCAGAGCAAGCCCAATCCCTGCACCGCACGTCAGGCTTCAGGTACTTGCAAAAACAAAAAGGCCAAGGTGAACGCGAACTTGATGGCAACATTTGCGAGTGATACGGCGAGTCAGATGCATTTACCCAACAGCTGATCAGCGCAAACAAGCGCACCTCTGTCTTGATGTTGATGTAGCCCTTTTGACACAAGCAGTGAAGACCTTGGTACCACCGCCGCTTGGCTTGGAACACGATGACTTTGCTGCACATGCATAGGCTTGACAGACGACCAGGAAGGACCAGTGTGCGACGCAAGGCGCGTGTCCATCTTGAGTTACGATGCGCGAGTTAGTGGAGAGAGATACGAGATGTGGCGATTTCCTTAATACTTGAATACCCGCTCCGCCGATGAGAATGTGTCTTGATGCGAGAGTCCTCCAAGGCAACAAGGGCGCGCAAATCTTTTTGTTCGTTTCTAATCAAGAACCCTAGCTCTGGACTTTCGCGGCCCTGATACCTAAACCTTGATTTCGTGGCCCTGGGCATGGTGGCCTCAGAATATGCAAACCATCGGCTTTGATCGCGTATCAACACCCAGGCTTGTCCAGAGGGTAAGCCTCAACGGCGGGCGCTGGGTGCCGCCCCGGTTGCCCGCGCTGCGTCAAGCAACTCACCCGCGCACTGGCAGCTCGCGAGCTGGCAGCAGGTTACCATGCAGCCAGAGGTGTGTGCTTTTCGCAGACCCATGTTGCTTCAAATGCAGTTTGTCAGGGGAGTTCCAAACAAGAATTCAAAGCATTACTGCTGCACGCAGCCCTGAAGCATCAGGAGACGACGAGTTCATGCATCCATCAAGCAGGAAGCCGCTGAAGTTCTTCAACGAACTGGTGACTGGGATGGAGCAGGGCCATCACCTTGTCAGGCAGGCACATGAGCAACAGGAACGTGTTATGCAGGCTAGAAAGAATATACAGCATTGCAACGGAATGGCTTGGCCAGCACCAATGGCATGACATGGACAAAAATAGGACACCATTCCGCACTGTGCTATTGCAAGGCACATTGCCATTCTGTATTGCATTTCGTACTGCTAATCACTGAATGACATGCAGGCTGAGATGCAGCTGGTCATGGCGCGCAGGGACATACTCATTTCATGGTGGACGACTAGAGGTTGTGTAGTTCCAGCCATCGTGCTCGCCTGACAGCAGGGGCCGGGCCAAATGTAGAGACATCACATCGGACCAGAGCCTATGCCTTGCCTTGAAACAACATGCAGCGATACAGTCAATTTACGCGCCTGAAAGGCTAATGAGCGACATTCACAGGCACAGGCACCGTAAAACGGGCTCGCAAGAGCTAGCCGTATTCTGTATTTGCGGGCGATGTGTGCTGGGATTGCTGTCCCGCGGCAGACATGCTCAACAGGCAGAATTGCCTGAACACATTCAGAAAATGCCGACCAAGTTTGAATACAGCCGCAACCGTCCCTTCACCGTCAATCACATGCCTGTCCCATGCATGCCCGCAGACCAAGTGGGTAGTGTCTGGAGCCGCCTCCGCGACCCTCTTCTGGCGACATGACCTCCCAGTGGTGTGGTGCATCCTGGGATCCCTGGTAAACGTGGCCATCTGCAAGGTGGGTAAGCCTTCATGCAGCGTACTGTCCTTACAGCGGTAGGTACACATGTGTGGACGCGGTCAGTCAGCAAGTTGACAATTGCGGCCACAAGGCAAAGCTGCTGAAGGGACAGCAGCTGCGCAGACAAGGTACAAAGGAAACCCTTTTTATGAGGCAGAACGCACACGCACAGAATAGGAGGGCAGGGATCAGCAAGGGCAAAGTACGTCAACCACGGTGAAACGAGCATGGCTAATAGCTTGATGTTTGGGGCCATTCGTGCATGTGTGTGGCAATTTGCCATACGTGGCTGAACCCAGTGGCATGACATCAAAACAAACTTTGAACTTTGAACTTTGAACTTTGGCTGGTGCCAACCCAGCCTCCCTCGCAGGAGGGTGAATTGCCTGCAGAAGCTGGATAACCCTACATAGCGAGGTACACAATAGGATTGATATAGGCCGGTCGAGGGCACTGGAAGGAAGCGTTCTGCACCAAAATAAGGTCATTTGGCTTGGTCGCGCTTCGTTTCAAGGTTGGGGGTATGCCCTTCACTTCTGACCTCTGCTAGTCAAGGCACACTTGATATTTATTTAGTATTTATTTTTTTATATAGTATTAGTATTAGTATTTCTCACTTTCAGGCGCTCAAGGTCCTGATCAAGGAGCAGAGGCCCACTGCAGCGGCCAAGCAAGACCACGGCATGCCCTCTTCACATGCACAGAGTAAGTGCTATGAGAATCGGCACTGATTGTGTAGGGTGTATAGCATACAACCTGGCTAGGGTGTATACATAGGGTGTATAGCATACAACCTGGCAAAATTGGCTGATTGGATTGAGTCTGGGTTACAATTCCTGACACGATCTCTGGCTATTTGTCACGGTCTCCTTTCCTGTCTTCTTGCAAGGTTCATGTTGGCGGTATTGCATGTTTGACCATGAACAACCTACGCCTCGCCCAACTGACTGTACAATTGATACGATTTGTAGTCCTTAACTTACCGTCTTGTCTGCTGAAATGGCATATTTCTTGGTGGGTCTGACTGCGGTTATTTTGGTGCATTTATCCACGCAGGTCTGGGCTACCTGTCCGTGTACACAGCCATCAGCCTTGCAACGACTGGAGTGCTGGGGCCCAACTCCAACCTGCTGGCAGGGGGGATACTTGCACTGGCAGTTTTCTTGGTGAGCCATGCGATCCTGTCGCCAGCTGGTTGTTGTTTGCGTTCACGTGCATCGGACTCCACCACTTGCAGCATGTGCTAGCTGTTGCCCAAACATGGGAATTCATCAGGTGAATACATTGTCGGCTGCCAGACTTGCTGTGCTGGTCGAGTGAAGCCAGTTTTCTTCAACTCAGAAAGCAGCATCACTGCCAGTCACGATGTAGTCACAGATGTACTGCCAACAGTGCTGTACAATATTGCATCTAGGAGCAATAAGGATGCCACTGTTGCAAGGTGCCAACGCTCGTAGGGCGTGCTCTACTTGGCTGCAGCTTGCTAAACCATAAGCAGACTGCCACAGAACTGAGCTGTCGAGCCAATCAGGCATTGAGACGAGCTCCCCCATTGCGTCTCAATAAAGGAGAATACTACCAACTTGCAAAGGTCTTGAACCACATGCCAGTGGGCCATTTGGCGACCCTCATGTTTCTGTGGGACAGCCAAACGGCATGTCATGATGAATACGTGACGATGTGTTCAGCGTGCCTGTGCCTCCCTCACGGCAGCTGTGACAGTTATGAGTCTGCTGCAATGCTCAGGCGCTCAAGCATTCCTGGAACACAAACCCAAATGCTAGTAAACAATCATGACAGTGCTGCCTGCGAGGCCGGACATCCTGTACTGCTGCTGCCTGGATACCTGAGCGGCAACGTCCCACGACGGTTCACATATCATGGCTCAAGTCATCACATGTTCGACAAAGATCATGCTTTGAGGTTGATGCAATCATAATCATTTTGTTTCCACATCATACATCATGTGACTCACTGACATATGGCTCAAGACCTTCTCAATGTGGTATTCCTTCCTTTATGAGACGCAATGGAGGAGCTCGTCTGTAGATCTGAATCTGATTGGAGCAGCAACTCATGTTACAGCACCTACCACCTCCTCACATCCCAAATCGCGACGCCAGTTTTGATTTGAGCCCAGACAGCATCCAGGAGTTCACCCAGACGAGGGCAGCATTGCTGAGCATGGTAGGACGTGCTCGTGTAGTAGTGGCGAGTTTCTGACCCTTCCAAAACACAGAGCATGCCAGGACCCAGCAGCACACAGCTTCATCTACTGCTGCTGTGCTGCTTCCCTGCAGGCCTGGCTGCGCGTTGCCAGTGGGTACCACACCGCACCCCAGGTAGGGCCAACAAACAACAAAGGGACACGAATACACTGAGCCAGTCAGTCCTGTCTCAGCTCTACCAGGCGGCTTAGGAATGGTTCATTTCATGTCACCTCTGTGCCTTTGAGCTGAGTCGGTATTGGCCCGGTTCACCCGGCATTTCGGAAATGGATTTTGACCCCATTCACTGGGTGTTGGCCGCATGCACGACACACCAGCCTATCTATGTGGGTATTGTCAACCCCTGGCACTGGGAAGCAGTTTCGCCTCACCTGACTGCTTTTGTAGTAATCCATACATAAACACTAGTTACGCCAAACCTCTGGCATGCTGTTCAACACGCCAGCCTGCAGGCCTGACATGGCATCCTCGACCCTTCACGTCCCTGGCACTGCTTTGAACAACAGGACATGCACGAAACAAGCAAGGCCAATTGTGTTTCGACAACAAGCGATTGCTGGTCCTTGTTAACCCTGCAAATCCACACTGACATGTGAATTGTTCAGTGCATCTGTTTATGCTGTTCCGTTGGCTACCGCAGGTTGTGGTTGGCTACTCCCTAGGGGTTGGTGTGTCGCTGGCATGGCGGCACGTCGGCATGGAGCACGTGCTGCCTAACGCGCAGGGCTGGCCGGCCGTGTGCATATACACAGGAACTGCCTTGGCTGTGCTGGCCTTTGCAGCCAAGAACCTGCTGGGCGCAAAGAAGGATGTGGAAAGGCTGAAGCTAGCAATACAATGATATGAAGCAGCTGTTGAAGTACATATACTATAAGATACCGCGCGCCTTACAAGTGCTATTAAGTATATATTATCAAGACTAACAAAATTGTCTTTCATTGCCTGTCTACAAGCTCTCCATGCAGTGCACTCGCGGGGCTGATCTCAGGCAGCTATAGAGCATTAGCAAGAGTTCCAAGACTCCGCTTGATCACAGGAACCTTCCTGCTTACCATACCAGTGTCATGGAGAGGTCATGCAGTAGCGACGGCTTGAATGGTTTAACGACCCCTACAGACCAAATAATGCCATTAGGCAAGGACTGTTTGTCCGCATGGAGGTTTGGTCTCAACATCATGAAACAGCACTCAGACGGCAAGGAAACAGCGCCATACAACTCATCGTGCATACCCAGGCACCCGGACATGCAGCAATACTGTGCCTAGGGTATACACTGCCATCACGACGCCACATAATCAGATGGCAATGCCCATGCCCCCTATGACTCGGTCAGGATGGGTGAGGGTACCATCGGTACTACCCCTGGAGTCAAGTCAGGGAAAACACAGAGACTGAGAACCATGTACAGCATGTCTGCAGGCAGGTAGCACGGGCACCACGAGTACCGCCAAAAAGACCCAGACCGCCTTGAACAGGTAGAATACAATGCTCTAAGTGCTCTAAGCGCGGAGTGTTCTCTAGCCGTTGTTGAACATGGCCAGACAGGAACAGCGCCAAAGGGCCCATCCTGCAGACCCAGACCGCCGGACACACAGCAAGACAATGTCTGAGGTGTGTTGGTTGGTGGTCTGCTGCTGGAATCAAGGCCTGGCTGATGATGGCCAGGCGTGCACACGCTGGGATCAAGGCGGAGACCTAGAGACCCACACATACTCAAGGCCTAACAGTCTGATTGCCATGGTTGATAGGTGTCTGGGCATGACGCAGCCGGCCTGGGACATGTGGCCGAACGGGCAGCAGCCAGTAGTTGTTGAAGACCCTGCACGCAGTGTTGTTCAGTGTTCACAACAAATGCAGTTGTTAACATGGCGGCAAGGTTGACATGGATGCAAGAGCGGACGGAGTTGTGGACACTTAAAGCAACTGACATGGACCCCGCCTCTCATGCTTGTGAATATATACTTTCGAAAGCGGATCTGGGGTAGTGGGCTGCAGAGGACTGTCTGAAATCTGTTCTAAGACTGAAATAGTGCATGTGTTGGAACAACCACACATCCGCAAAATGTTGCAAACATTGAATGCACTGCTGATGCACACGATGTCAAACTGTTGATTATCTTCTAACTTGTAATTATCTTCTAACGTGTGAGGGGCACTGAGGCACCGGTAAGCATCAAGTATCGATCAAATATATCTATCCTAAGACAGCATTGCAAGCATGACCAAGTGGCACATGAGAGTGACCAGCCAATAACAACAAACAAGCCTAACACACTCGATTAAATGTGAATCAGCCTGACACACAAGTTTGACCAGCAAACCAACAACAAACAATATATATCAAGTACAGTGACTGTCCCCTTATCGGACCGAATTCCATTACGCTATCCACGTGTCGATCGATCATTGCGGCTCTTTGGCAAAAAGGACTTCTCCATGATGCAAGTCTTTATCCCCAGTCAGCTTGCTCGTGCGGTGGCGACTTCTGTGCTTTCACGAGGTCTCTAGTACTTATACCTGCAGTATGTAGACTTAGCTGGCACGGCGCAGGCGTGGCGCAGCTGAGGAGCTAGAGGAGCTGGAGGCCATTGCCCAGGGTGCGGCAATAGACGCAGCAATAGAGGACAATGCTGGCGGTTAAGAGAGCCGTCATGGGGTGTGAGTCCCCTTACAAACGCAACTCTGAACACTGATCGGATCTTGGGCCGGTCGGAAATAAGGACTATCACTGTATTCAGCTCAAACCCCAGATAACAGATAACAAACGAAACTAAATGTCTGGCGACCTTTTGTACGAAACGTGCATTAGTGCTCAAACCTTGGTAAGCATCCTGTTGCATGCCTGCTCAACTCGTCTTTGTGGCTGGTGCCACAGCCATCTTTGTTGTGACCACTGTTCAGTGACTTTTCGGTTACTGAGACAAGAATGTACCACCTATCAGCATGCCATGCGATTTCTTCTGCATGCAGGACAGGCGCAGATGCTTCACTTCAAAGTCCACACTGGCCTCCGCGCGCTCAACTCCGACATGAGGGTCTGGCATGGTGTTCTCATGGGGTTCATGTAGCCCTTTGATACAACATGCATCCGAGTGCATTGTGCCTGTTTTGCCCAGCAGGTGGGCCTATGTGCTGAAGTAATTCACAACTCGACTGGAAGTGGTGTGGTGCTGGCATCTAGTGATCCCAGAACATTTTCACGCCCTTGATAGCCAACCAGATGAATGCCTGCAACAGCAATACAGCAATGACACAGCTCCTGACTATGGAAACCACAGCACACACACATACACACACACATACTGGTTCCAGTTCCAGTGCCGTCCCAGATTTGGCTCACATGTGCAAGTTGGGTGAGTGTGTACCAAATCATTGGCGCCGCCCTACCACTGGTTTTAGTACAGCACGCACTCAGTGTCCCAGAACTGGCATGAATGGGTTGTTCTGATCATCAGGGATCACCAGATGGAACAGTTGTGTTGCGACAGTTGAAAGGGAGACAGGCGACAACCAGTCATGAGTGACATAGGCGGCCTGCCAGGACTCAGGAAGTAAGATATGATGGCCATAGGCCAAAGATAAATCAGCAAGCACGACTACAGGAGCTACGAGGAAGGTGGGCACAGGTCCCAACGTAAGATAAGCCAGGCATTCACAGCACAACTTCGACTTCCTGTCAGTTGATGCAGAACGCCCTAGCCCTGCGACTAGCCCAGCGTTCTTGAAGCACGTGCTTTGCCACGTGGCCCACTTACCACGTCCAACACAGCCACTCCTAGTGTGATTGCACGCCTGTGCTTGCTCAGGGTCGCAATGAAGGCGGCTGCTTTGGCCTGCACAAAGATAACAACAGCAAAGGGTGATGGATTGACCAGCAGCCCCTTTCGAGCAACCATGAGTAAGGAACAGGCATTTGGAAGGAAGCTATTCGCCCTTGGTCTGTCAGTCCAATCCACAAGCAAGAGGAATGGCTGAGCGCCAGTGCTTGCCAAACTGCATGTCCTGTGCTGAACGGGCCACACTGTCATTGGTACTCAGCCGTGTCTGCAGCAAAGCCCTCAAGATCATGTAAAGGTGTGCCATGGGAATGAATGACATGCAGCTACCTGTATTGTGTCTGGCGCTGGGGTGGGGACTTGTGCTGGTGTGCTTGGAGTGCTGCTTGTCTCACTTCGGGAAGCTGCAGGGGCTTCATGAGCCTCAGAAGCCTCTGTCTTTGGGCTGGCGTAGATGCGATGGTCGATGTGGCGGCATGTGAGCCTGCATACCACATGTGGTGCAGTGAATCTGTCTCACACTGTCAATGATAACTGCAGCAATGGACGGAGCACTGGGGCTCAATGGCGCTGCCTGCGCTTTGCTTGGACTGACCTTGCGGGCACCACCCGGTGCGATGGCAATCCGGCCGGACGCGACAGCCCCTGGTGGGCGCTCTTGAGCATCATGCCGGCAAGCAAGCTTTGGGGTGAGTACTGCTTTGCTTTTCAGTAAGACCAGCTGACTGGCGCCCTCCTGAGCCCCTGCCGACTGGATCCAGTGTCACACACGTGGAAAGTCACTGACGTGGGCGTTGTGCTTTGCGGCTGAGGGCGGAGGCTGCTGTGCAAGATGCATCTTACAACGTGCTACTTTTGACTTGAACTCTTGGTCACTCGTGGCGGTTTTCTCACGACTGAATACTGTTTGTCTTCGTGTAGCCTAGCGATTTGTTTTTTGTTGGCTTCGCAACAACATAGTCATACAAGCACGCGCGACATGATACATCTGCGTTAATCCCAAAACGCACGTAGATTGAAAAACTTTCCTTGCGTTACATTACTTTACAGAAAGGGACGCACTTTGCAAATTGCAGAGCAAATCCCACCCATTCACCGCTGATGTCTCCACAATGCAGGAGGGCATTGAGAACAAGGAAGCTCGCCATTATACGTTGGATTGGAAGCAAGGGCATTCGTTGGAGTCCCGGGGATGTCCTAAGCGAATCGCAAAGGTCACAAAAATCGCGAAGCCAGCCAAGCACGGGCTCATGATTTTGCACGATCACAAACATGACCAGATGCTCTGGGGCACAAGCACCACCCGGCCTGTTTGCTCCCACGCTGCTGTCAAACAAAAAACGAGGCCCTTGTTCCTTCAACAAAATGGAACTCAGAGCGTCTCGTCGTACCTACTCTGCACGATCTTCAGGTCGACTCACACACGGCATGCTTGCCTCCCTGCCAAGCCATACATTTCCTGGATTACACCTGTCTATGACGGTCAAAGGTCACTGGCGGTTCAGAAGGGCTTGGACCTTCTCCACGGTCAGCAACATGACTCCGTTGGCCGGGCCTGCCCTGATGAGGCACGGTGTGAAGCCCTTGTAGAAGCGCTTGATGCCGCCCTCCCCCCACAGCAACTGCACGTACATAGCACAACGGCAACAAAGCCTCAGCTCTCAGCTCTCCTGGACCTAGCAAGAACTGCGCAGTTCCTGTGCTGTTCGTGCATCAGACCGGTGTCACTTGGCTGGAGTCATACAGTAATGATGGTTGCCATGAGCATGGTTTACGCTCATCCTAGGCCGAGAACTATAAGTCCAAGATCCGTCCTCGTTGCCCAGCTCGTACAACCTAGCCTGTTGTCTGCCAAGACATACTCTGGGCTCATCTAGCTTGTACGGTGTGAATGCAACGTACTCTTGTGCGGCCTCAGACATGCGCTCTGATCATCGCCCGTGTGTCCCTCAGCCCCTGTCCCCGCACCTTGACAGTGCTCATGATATCCTTGTACTTGCGTTCGCTCTTGATGATGGTGTCTGTCTGCATGGCGCTCTTGATGCAGTCTACGGGGAAGATGACCACCCAGTAGGTGATGCCGCCCAGACCTGTGCAAGAAAAAGGTAAGGAACGATGCTAACAATTCACCAATTGGTGAGCACCCTGCTACCAGTGAGCTTTCTTGGCTTAATGATCGTCAGGCGCGAAATTCTTGGACAGATACACTCTTATTGTGTCCAGCTGCAGTACCATGGGTTAAAGCGTGAAAAGCCATGTAATGATGATGAGTGAGTGAAAGGGCTCTTGTTGTTTGTCTGTTCAACCCCAGCCCAGACCTGCAGAGATGCAGGTGCTGGGCGGGTTGCTAGGCTTTTGCCGTCTGTTCAGTAGAAAGCGAAAACTTGGCAAGCGAGAGGTTGATCAAAGGGTGCTCATCAACAGCCTAATGTTTTGCACCCAATCCTCAAGCCCAGCCCTTGTTCGCAACTGAGCACAGACGGAACTTCAGTGCCATCACTCAGGACCCTGCCAGGTACAACTCTACTTGCCGTGCACAGAGCAAACCCCGGTCTAACATTTATCAACTACTGGATCTTGGCAGCAGTTCTGGCGCTGGGACTACTGTCCTCTCCTGACCCATGCCTGGTCCCATTTTTGCTTCACCAATCGGCCATGAGCTGCCGCCCTGTTGTGCCCGCCCTGCCCCAGCCTTAGCTGTGACTGGCTGGGACCCTGCCCTGCCACGAACCCAGTTATCCAGATTCAAGCACAGCCGCACTCAGTTGAGTGTGACAGCAGCATGCCTGGCCCTGCCCTCCCTCCCACCTGCTGAGCTGAGCACCACCCATCCCGGGATCTCGGCCTGCGTGCAGTTGTTCCTGCGGCAGTAGGCGGCCTTGAGCATCTCGAAGTTGCCCAAGTACACGGCGTTGGCGGGCGTGTTGCGCAGCAGGGTGGCGCCCAGACCCTGCAGACACGGGCGTGGCAGCCGCAGCCATGCAGCGTCGGATGATATCATGCACGTTGTTGCAAGTCACGTGCATACCCTTTTTTGAACTTCCGATAGGTATTGCCATGTCGCAGCAATGCTTTCATCTCTCCTGCCAATTACAGGCCTGGGAATGGTATCCCTCTAATTCCAAATCTGGCCTGGCGTAGAGCCCAAGTCTTGCCTGGTCAACCAATCTAGCAACCAATCCCTTAGCTTGAACAGCATTAGGCCATTCAAGTACCAACCAACCGTAGCACAAACTGTCTTACCAACAAGTCGTTATTCAGGCCCATCACATGCTGCTGAGCACTCCCTTCTCAGATCGCGGAGCAGGTGAGGCTCTGCAGCACGGTCGCTGCCACTGCTGACCATGTGGCTAGAGGTCTATCCATATGATGCCTTTGTGAGCCAGCTTCAGAAACTCCATATTATGCCTGTTTGCTGACCGGACCCACCTGGAAGGGACCTTTGAATCCGCTTTCTTTGAGTGTCGCCTTGACGCACGCAAATACCGATGTGTAAGGAGCTGCACAATGCACAGGACAGAGTTGCCTGTGGTTCAGATCACTGGCCAAGCAAAGAAACACAAGTCACCACATCAGAGTAGTGGTACTGCAGGCACGCGCATCGTTTGATATGGGGACGTGCAATGACAGGTGGTCATCATGCCGCGTCACCCTACCAACTGTTATACGATTGTATACGGTATGCTGTTTGGTAACTACTCACGTTTATACTCCGGTGACATCTTGGATCTGATGATCTGTACTTGTATTTGGCTCTTGTAGAAGTCGATAGGCCCTTCTGTGAAGGCCGCCACAAAGCCTGTCATTGCACCAGCCTGCAAGCAGGTTCAAATAGTCAGCACATGAACGAGGCACCTGTGACTGTGTCCCTCTGTGATGTTATGCGCCTCCGCCTAAACGGCCTGCAATGACCCCAGCCTGGCCCGCAACAGCCTGGTCATGAATGTATATGCGTCTGTATGCGTCCGTGTGTATGGGGAGCTGAAACAAATGATTCCAGGGATAGGTTGAACAGCGATCAATTACTCATTACAAAACCAAATCAACTGAAACCTTGACAGTAACGACCCAAAGTAAGTTGTCCTTGCGCATGCCAATATATAAAACGACGTCTTAAAATCCGTTTGTTCACATGGGGGCTGTTTTCGAGTCGGCCAATAAGCGTGTATACGCGTCATTGTGTACTTGAGCTCAATTGCATACCTTGTAGAAGTCAAGGGGCTTCAAAGCACGAGGTGACCCGTCAGCGTTTTTGGCCAGCCAGCGCTTGCTCTCACCAAACGCCCCAAAGAGGGACGCCCTGAACAACATTTGCCCGGCCAAAGGAGAGGTCACGCCCTGCATGGGCAATGGGGTGGCAATACAGGGAAGCTTCAGTGTCACAGTGTGGTGTTCAAATCATTTGATCGTCATTCGGTGTGGCTGCAGATGCACTGATGGTCATGCAAGCTAGCTTCAAATTGCCATACATACCTTGTACAAACCTCCAAGGCCCTCCCATTGAATGGTCTTCCTAGCACAATCGACCACGCCGGCTGCATTGTGCACGCATCAGGAAGCGCATGTCACTTGAAGGCAAAAGCGAGAGTGCTGGTGGCAGGCACAAAAAGTGCTCCTGGCGGAGGGTTTGACCACGCACAGTAAATCGGCTTCTCAACAGGCTGTGTCTGTAGCCTGACTTTAAGGGTGTCGAAGGGATGCCCAACCAATGTCACTGATATCCCGCCTGCGCGCGAGCATAACAAACGCACAGGAAGCAGGTGTGTGTTTGTGCAATATGATGGTAGTGACTGATGCATTCGATGTCGATGCTTGAGTGCCATACCGCAAGTTCCTGCGATGATATCCTTTGCAAGTTTAAGCCACCCTGCGTTCGCTGCAGACCCAGGGGCAGGAGTGCCAGTTCCTGGTGTTGATGGAGCCATAGGAGCTATCTAGGATGCTTGTTAACGTTGAACAGACTGAACGTTGAACTCGCTGACTGCCACGCGCATGCAAGCGGGTGCGAAGTTAGTTGTTATCGTCACACATTGTTCGTTGAAGGGTGAAATGTGGATTTGATGTCCTTCATTTGCGATTACATACTTCAAAGCACCAGTGCGCCGCACACATTACAGCAGTAGTTTTGGTTCACGACGGAAGGTATACAACGCCAGGTCAGCGCGAACGTGCCATGGCTCTCAGCCGAGGCTTCATCGGCGTAGCATCTGCCCTATGTAAGAAAGTGCAAGGCCTGTCAACCCTGCGGGCGGCGTTTGCCTCTCAGACAAGCATTAATGGCGTGCCTGTCGAGGTACGAAACCCCAAACCCAGAATCGTTGATCATGGCGTACAATTCCTAGGATGCCATGCCAGTGGCGCCTGATGGGCAAGCACGACGACCAGAGCATGGAAGCCCACCAAAACAAGCTTGCATGCTCTGAATGTTCTGCGCTCTAAAGGTGCACAACGAGAGCGGGAGCAAGCGTGTGATTGTAACCAAGGAGCTCCCAGGAGACCGTTGGTTACAGATCTTGACCCAGTCTGGATGCCGTGTTGAGATCAGCAAGCATCAGGACACCATCCTGAACAACGCTACCATCAAACAGCTCATTGGTAACAAGTGTGATGGCGTCATTGGGCAGCTCACAGAGGTCAGTGTGCATGCTGATCCCAACACACAGCGGAGGGATCCACCTAATGCAATCACATGGACAGCCCTGGAGGCCAGCCTGTAGCACATATGTCAACGCTGTTTATTGGACAGTTACAAAGCATCTTTGTGTGCCTTTGACAACCCGAGCTCTCCTGCTATGATTGGTTTTCCTCATCATCACGCATGTGCGAAAGACACCCTTCAAGGCTATTTAAGGCTATCGACGCACACCAGCAAGGCTATTCTCTTGCTGTGTAAGTGCTGTGAGGCCAGCTGCCTTCGCCATGCACGAACACTCACTGCTCAGCGTGTGTACGTTTCTGCAGGATTGGGGCGCTGAGCTGTTTGAGGCTCTTAAGACTGCAGGCGGCAAGGCCTACAGCAACTATGCCGTTGGGTACAACAACGTCAAGGCAAGTCTTGCCACAACACCCACGCCACCCACCATAAGCGGTCTGTTTAACAGTAAACTTATTGATTTTTCTCACACCCTTTGAATGCCATCAGGGCAGGATTTCCAGGGCCCTTGTCGATGTTAGGAGGCTTTGCTTTCCTGCTTGTCTTGTCCCTTTCCTCAAGAATCTTACGTCCAAATGTCATCACACAATGCTACAGGTGCCAGAGGCCACCAAGCGGGGCATCTCTGTGGGCAACACGCCTGGTGAGGGCAGCACAGGATAGTGTGCAGCCCTGCGCTTGCTTGTGCCTATTGCTGCCTGATGCCCAGGTTGCCCTATGCAACACCACATCTCGTGAATTCCAGGTGCAGTCTGCACTCCTTCACTTGCACACGTCTTTACCCGTCCTTCAGGTGTGCTGACCGAGACCACCGCTGAGCTGGCCGCTGCCCTGACGCTGGCTGCCGCCCGGCGCGTGCCAGAGGCCGACGTGTTCATGCGGGCAGGGCACTACAAGGGATGGCTGCCCACACTCTTCATCGGACAGCTGCTGCAGGTATGGGAGACATGTACGTACATCTGGAACTGCAATCTAAAACACTCGGGGCATGACAAGTGTTACAACAGGCGAGGCAGGCCAGCTGCAGACAGGAAGGGGGGGAAACAAATGACACAAGGTGACGGAAGCAAGCTGGTGCGAAGTGGCGCCACATGATATGTGTGCTTGATGTCGTGTACATGCTCCTTGTCGCACTGTGGCTGCTGCAGAACAAGACCGTGGGCATCATTGGCGCCGGGCGCATCGGTGCAGCGTACGCGCGCATGATGGTGGAGGGCCACAAGATGAATCTGGTCTACTACGACCCGTACCCCAACAAGAAGCTGGTGTGTGAGCCAGAAGCAAGGCTTTAGACACCAGCCTTGTCCCTCACCAACTGTCATGGCTCTCTACCGCACGTGAAGCACTGTTGTTGTCCTGGACTGCACCAGGGTAGCTCCATGTAAACTGTAGTCTGCACTCCAGTACTGAGACTTGGGCAGGCGTTGGGGCCACAGTTGTGTTGTGTGACGTCTAATCAACAGCAGGACAATGGTATTCTTCCCTTGCATTCATGTGCTCAGGAGGAGTACATTGTCAACTATGGCCAGCTGCTGCGCCATCATGGAGAGGCGCCCGTGGCAGTGAAACGGGTAGAAACAGTTGAGGAGGTGCTCAAGGAAGCCGACGTGAGTGGTGATGGCCTTGTTCAGCATCAAGGAATTAATGGGTGGCCATGACCTTGTTCAGTGCCACAAGAGCTTACTAGGCAAGACTGCCCCTCACTCCGTTTTCATATGCTACAGCATGACTTCTGGACTTACCAACACCAGGGATTGCTGCTTGCGTTCTGTGCTAAACTTAGACAGCCAGCATGGGCAGTAGACAATGTTGCACTTGACTGGTGCCTGGCTCCACAGGTGGTCAGCCTGCACTGTAACCTGGACGCCACCACCCAGCACTTGATCAACAAGGCGCGCCTGAACATGATGAAGCCAACTGCAGTGCTGGTCAACGCGGCACGGGGACAAGTCGTGGACGAGACTGCTCTCGTTGCACATCTCAAGGCAAACCCGGACTTCAGGTATGGGTAGGCTGGGATGACGCCAGAGGCAGTTCCTCTCAGCCGTCAAGGGCTTAAGATACGGATGGTCAACCAAAGAAGATGATACCAAGTGCTGCAAGACAAACGCGCTCAGTCCAATCAGTCCACATCTGTTGCTGGCAAACGAGCTTAGCGTTGAGATGTTGCTCCTGCAGTGCGTTGAGATGTCTTGGCTGGCTCGTTGGGAATACTTGAAGAACTGTTTGCTGGTAAGGCTCGTCAGTGTTAATTCACATGAACAACTGCCTAGCCTATCCAGCTTGTTAGTCAAGCTCGTCAACGTCCAACGACGTGTGCTTGCACTGTTTACCTCCCAGGTGTGGGTTGGACGTGTTTGAGGACGAGCCAGCCATGAAGCCAGGGCTGGCAGAGTGTCCCAATGCGGTGATTGTGCCACACATCGCCTCGGCGTCCATGTGGACCCGCTCAGGCATGGTGAGTGTGCTACAGTTCACATGATAGGGATGGCTGCATGGCAATGCTGAAAGGGACAAGATGAAGCTGCACAGCATGCTGAGAACATGTTCTGCACACTGCCCACTCATTTAGTTCACGCAGCAGCCTGACGCCCGCCGGTGCCATCCCCTGATTCTCTGTCTTCATCGTCCACTGCACCTGCCAAGTAGTTTTCAACTGCGCCTTGACAGCTTGCCGAGGCATGGTATGGGTTTACGCATGAACCAGTGACATTGAGCTCTAGGTCCAATCTCAGAAATGAAGAAATGAAGTTCATTTCATTTGTCCTCCTTGCCGCAGGCGACCCTGGCAGCTGCCAACGTTGCTGCAGTGCTGAGCGGGCATCCAGTGTGGCCCAAGCCAGACAACATCACGCCATTTTTGGAAAAGCCAGTGGAGTCCATTCCTCACGCAGCCCCTTCCATTGTCAACCAGAAGGACCTTGGCCTGAAGACTGCCAGCGAATGAGCTGATTTGCATGTGGCATGCCCAAACAGTTTTGAAAAAGTGAACCTGCACGTGCCCAGGCCGGGCTGCCTGCCAGCCGGTGCTTGACATGATACTTGCGCACTCTGTAAGCTTGTTTGATAGAGGGAGTCAGTCTCTTGCGGGTTGCAGAGGCTCTCTCGCCCAGTTTCCAGCAGTCAAGGCCAGCTCCCTCCGGTAACGTTGCGCATCAATTGTCAGCCAGCGAACAGGCGCCTGCGATACAGCTATAGCAGAGTTGCAGGTGCGTGTGGACAATGGGCATAGCCGGCATCCCTGGGCCTGGGGCATGGGCAACTCAGAAAACCGCGTTATTGGCACAGCTCAGAATGCGGAATGATGTGCTGGAATTGCTCAAGAGTGTGTCGCGAGGCTTTCTGCCCGGTTCAGCGAGAAAGTTTCGCTGGTCAAGGTCCGCCTTGCCGCGAATTCATCCGCTAACCACAGTGCTGCGAGTAGGTCATGCTTGATCAGCGCAGTCTGCAACCATTGGTGTATACACTCTCCCTGCAGGCTACTTTCTTTAATCGGCCCGCCTTACGGCAGCTGCCTGGTACCACCGCACCTTCATCTCCGCTCGCTCGCTTGACGGCCCTTGGCAGCAGACCATCTGCACGCAGTCATGAATGATCTTCTCGGCGATGTTAAGCCGTCAGCGGATGTAGAAGGCAGGCCAGCGCGTCGTCCAAGGACAAACCCCACCTCTACCAGCAATCCGGCCTACAATGGCAGAGGCGGAGATGTGGAAATGGGTGATTATGCACCTCCTCCCACAGATCAGGAGGCATCCATGCAGGGTTTCTTCGCAGCAGTGGAAGGCATTAAACAGGACATGTCAGAAATCAAGGGCATCCAACTGGAGATCATCAGCATGCATGAACGGGGCAAGACCATGGTGAAAAGCAAGGAGGTGCAAAGATCGCGTCAAGAAATGCAGGTGTGTCTCGTGTACAGCACAATTACTCTGCATGCATGGAATGGCATGCATGGACATACGTGGCTGCATGCGTCAGGGGCAGTGTGTCATCCCGCATGGCTGAGCAATTCCCAGGATGTTACCGTCACATGCATGATGGGCATGACTGCGTGCACCCGGACAGGCATGGATTGACAGCTTAACAGCTGCTGTTTGGTAATCAGGCGGTGCATGCTCATGCTAACGGCTAGAAGCAGCACAACCTGCCCTGCATTGGCCTGTTCCTCTCATTCTTGTGATGTGCACGCTGCTTTGTAGATACCTTGGCTATGCACCATGCACCGTACAGGTCACACAAGCATACACTAACTGCATCAGGAGGCATGCATGTACATCCAGGAGGAGGCAAACACATGCAAACACATCTCCTGTCACTACAATGCATAGATTTACTCATGCATGTGTTCGCTTGCAGGAAAAAATCAACGTAGTGAGTGGCCTTGCCACCAAGGTTAAGCGGAAGGTCGAGGCCCTTGACAAGGATAACGAAGCTGCTAAGAAGGTCAAAGGGCAGGGCGATGGCACAGCCAGCGAGCGCACCCGCACCACCATCACAGCAGGCCTCAAGAAGAAGCTCAAGGATCAAATGGGGGAGTTCAGTGCACTAAGAAATCGGATACAGGACGAATACAGAGAGGTGGTGGAGCGGCGAGTGTACACAGTAACAGGTACGCATGCCCGAATCGTACACTCAATAGTAAGTAGCCCCCATGAGGAAGCCACTATCCTCAACTTCCGATTACAAGCACGCATACCTGAACCAAGGAAATGGCTGACTGCACTAGAAAAAGCCAACGAAGGGCATTCAAAGTGCACTGCCATGCATTTGGTAGGCTTGTGCATGTAGGTCTGCATGGGCCACCTGACAGGCCAGCCCTGCTGCATGGCATGTATGACATGGGCATTGCATGTGATGGAGGCTGAGCATGGGCCTACACACAGCACTTGGTAGTCAGCGCTGTTCCAACTTGCCTTTTGCAACCTTTTGAGTTCAGGAAATGAAGTCTGAGAGTGCGTCATCTTTGATGGAAGTGCGACAGATACCAGTACAGTAAGATTGGCACTGTTGTTGCACTTCATATCACACACTGGGCAGGGGTATAAGATGGCGCTGCAGTTCTGCATGTGCATGCACCAGTTGGGTGGTGGCTACTGTATGCAGGGCAACACATGGCCGAGGAGGACATTGACCAGATGATCGAGAACGGCGAGGCAGAGAACATCTTCCAGAAGGCAATCCTGACAGATCAGGTGAGGCAAAATGGGAGTACTGGCACCATGTACCTGCCCATCGTAGGGTCCTACTGGCAATTAAGGGTTGCCAAAGCGGCTGAGGCTCTGAGCTGGTTGGGGCATGTGGCACCTTGGGGCAAGTGCCTGCAGTGCTGGCTGGTAATAGCCATGCGGATCCGGGCTGTGCACAAGTATACATCCTTGCTTGTTTGCCATTGGGCACTGCTTTGGACAGGACGTGTTGGCACACTGAAACAGCAGCCAGGCTCAAGAAGCACAAACCGCCTCAACCACGTGCTAGGCAGAGGTTGTTTTGGTATCATCACGTTCAAAGCTTCCAAGATCCGCAAGTATGTTTTGATGATGCAAGATAAGTGACAACGCGCCAGTGCAGAGGTCTCATCATCATCATCATCATTACATGGCTTTTCATGGTTCAACCTTGGGCACTGCAGCTGGACACAAAGTGAAGAGGTCGGAATTCACTCTTCTCTTGCAACTGTTTGTTGTCCGTGCAGCAAGGTCGCGGTCGCGTGCTTGACACGCTGGCCGAAATCCAGGAGCGGCATAGGGCGGTCAAAGACCTGGAGCAGAGCCTGCTGGAGCTGCACCAGATATTCCTCGACATGGCAGTGCTGGTGGAAACGCAGGTGGGGAAATGGGCAGCATTTAGGGATGACGCTAAGAGGGTCAAAGCCAAGGGTAGGTCATGGGACACTTATGCACGAAAGCATGCACGAACGCATTCGGCGCTGGGAAGACGCTTATGGAGCCAAGCCAAGTTGTGTGTTGCTGCATTTGCGATAAGCAGCAACAAACAGGGCTTGGCACTGGGCAGCACGCAGTACAATAATGTTGGAATGATTGCTTAAACAGTTTGACACTCCAACCTCATTCACCCTGTTCATTCACACCAATCAAATCATACTCACTAGTCAGAGAAACCTGAGCATTTGACGATGCAGGCAATCCTTCGCCCTATCTTTTCACCGTGTTTCTTTTCTGCTACATTGCAGGGTGAGATGCTTGACAACATTCAGAAGCAAGTCGAACGGAGTGTGGATTACGTGCAGAGCGGCACAACAGCACTGCAGGTTAGTTGTCAGTTTCTTACGGCAGGCTTCAAGCTGCGTGGCTCAGCACCATTCAAAGCCCTGTGGCTCATCGGATGTGATGCAGAATGTATCATTAATCACAGACCCAAGCAGTCATGTCTCATGGAATCACTGACTGTCTGAATCTTGAAATTGCCAGCAGCAAGCTTGTGTATGAGGGGTCATGCTATCACGCCATACAAGCCTATGTGCAGGCCTATAGCAGGCCTATACTTTTAAATCCTTACAACGTCTATGCAGGTGCTCGCATTTACTATTGGTTGACTTGCATTTGATGATCCTTACAAGGTCTATGCAGGTGTTCGCATTTACTATTGGTTGGCTTGCATGATCTTTACAACGTCTCTGCGCGCACTCCCTATTGCTGTTGCAAGTTGCTCTGTATTCAGGATCCTGAGGGCGCTTTGTTCCACCCTATTTAGCAACCATCCAATTCCTGTCCTCGCTATCTGTTGAACCAGTTGGTCTTGCCGTCTGGCGGTCATTGTCCTCACTCTTGTCTGGTCAATGTCCTCATACTTCTCTGATCACAGTCCTCACTCTTTTCCCCTGCTTGTGACTGCAGGATGCCAAGCAGCTCCAGAAGAAGACGCGCAAGCTCATGTGCTGCGCTCTCATCATCGTGCTGATTGTCATTCTGATCATCATTCTGGCAGTAGTCCGGCCATGGCAGTACACAAACCCGAGATAGTGACTTTCCTTTGACAACCACCCTCCTTGCTGTGATACCGCTCTGCACGATTGTTAACCAGGGATTTGTCTGCTCATGTCAAAGGTTATCTTTAGGTAATGGTGGCTTGACAGATTGGTCAGTGATGCTGCGTGTAGTAACGTTTGGGGCAATGCCTTGTGATGAAGGCAGGCTCAGATGCTGCCTCTCGAGTACTGACTGTTCAGCGACCTCAGTTGGAGCTTCACACCCTTCGAACGGCATGACACTTTCAGGCCTTGACGCCCTGTGCACATCACAGCATCTCGCACGCCTCCTTGCATGCGGTGCTTTGTTTCATGTGACAGCCGGAAGGCTGTACTGACGGCATCCCGGGAGGCATGCATGTGACGCTGAATGGTAAGCTGTTGGGCAGGCTGGGAGACAGAACAAAGTGAGCAGGCAGTGTTGCTAAAAACGCGATTGCCCCTTTTCCATGGCTTGACTTGTCGTGGGCCTTTGGCTCAACAAGGTGACATCATGCATGGCGGATTCGGCCATTGCTCAGGACAGGGTTACGCTGCAAGGACACACATGGTTTCACCGCAGTGTTGGCCAGACTGGCTGCTGCAAATCGCACCATGGGATGCATGATCGTGGCCAGTGTTGATCTGAACGGATGGCATGGTCATTTGTTGGTGTGGTGGTCTGTTAAGTCGCAAGTGTGAGCCATCTGATTAACTGATCATCATATGGCCTGTTTCACCGCACATTTCACCTAGGACTATTGATGCGCAGTTGTCATTGAGATTGGACAGGCTGCATGTGATTGGGAAGTGCTTGTTGGCACATAGCGATAGCGCTAATAGAAGTGCAACTGCTAAATAGAAACGGACTGACCCTGTGCCTGTGTGGCATGTGGGCCATGCTGATTGCTGCCATGGACTTTCCATCTGGACTTCGGTGTCGGGCAGCCCTGTGAGCAAAGTAAGAGCCTGCACACTCTGCTTTGTCGTCCACTAAATCACCAGCCGACGGTGTTCTGTGTGGTTGCAATAAATGTTTTGTATCACATTGCGTCTGTCCATTTTGAAGCAGGTGCTGGAAAGCACTGTCACAGTTCACCTTCTCTGTCCTAGGGGTAAGGAGCTAACTTGTGGAGCGCACTTGACAGCATTGGTGACTAACACATTACTAAGGCATGCTGCCCATATGAATGTATATTTATCGATAATATCAGGGGGGTCCACATGCACAGAGCGCGAACGCCAGCAAGCCATGCAAGAGACGAGGTTGGGTCTAGCTGCAAACTTTCTTTGCATGATGAGAAGGCTGCCAGGATATAAAGAAGTTACCTCAAGTGGCCAGTGACAGTAACAGTAAGGGGGATCCAACTGGGTCAGCAACAGAATGCAGATCATCTTGCGGGCAAGTGACAGTGACAGCTCCTGCTTCCAACCAGCCTAGTATCCGATCAGCCCATATGATCTTAGCTGTAGGGGAATTCACACCCCGTGATGGATCTGTTAACCAATCCTCTAGTTGCAGACTTGATTAAAGTAGCACAACACGTGCAGATACACTGGCGACCTAGTTCGATTAGTCGAGTTCCAGCACATGCAAACTTGTCAGGCGCTCTGTGGTGATGAGGATTGTTCCAGGGCTACAGGACAAAACAAGCACAAAGGCTTGAAATAGCTGTGACCCCTGACCTTGCAACCGTACTAAGGGCAACCCTTGCGACACTTCACCAGACAAACAGCTGGACCAGCTGAACTCAGCATTCTGTGGCACGGTATCAAATAAATGACTCCTCCATAAATGACGATAACGCAGTGGCTTGCATACGCCTGAAATTTGCAATTTTCTAAAGCGTTCAATGATCAATTCGATCGTTTGCTCTCCTGAAGAGCAGCAACTGATTCAACCACTCATCATTTTCAAGGCATTAGGCACTCATTCAGACTCTCTCCAACAACTTTTCGACCAGCACCTCTTGATGGGCCGGCATGAATTCTGCACGTCCACCATCAACAGCAGCATTGCCGCCCTGGGAACACCAGAGCTTGGATACTGAAGACCGCTTCTCCTACTAACAGGTGATTGTCAGCAGCACGCAGACGTATGGTATGGTAGCCAATCACAAGCACAGCTATGGCCCTGCAAACGCCCTAGCTTGGTTGAGCAGATAGCTGTTCGAAATTCAGTGCGACGCCATGCATGCGAGTCCAGGTTCGGATTCAAGTTGGCAATGTGATGCAGCAATCTAATGCATGTGTATGTGTGCGGCACACGGCATACGTCAAACGACCCAGACTACATACGGCAACGGCAGATAAGTCATGGCAGAATGATGATGCAGCAGAAACGCACATATGCAATGCATGCTGCAGAGCCGGGTGATGCATGCAGTTCAGTGCTAAGCAGGGCGTGCAGCAGTATGAGAACGCAAGCTCTTCACCATGGCATTCAAATTATGGTGTGCTTTATGCGGCCTTGTGTCGCAACTGAGTTCGAGGCAGAAAAAGGAAGGAAAAATCTCCATTGAAGAAAAAGGAAGACAATAATAAACGTTGCATGACGTGCACGCCATCTACGATACTGAAGCTGTACAACCTCGAGCGCAAGCATGGTACTGTAAGGCAGTGCAATCCTCGTGATGGTGTCCGTGAAGCACTCGAGCATCGGTTGCTACGCGTTGCTGCTGTGACGCCTGCCATCAACTCACAACGCAATGTACAAACCTGGACTGCCGAAAGACAATAGGACCTGCTCCACCGAAAGGCCGGCGAGAAGACGCACACCAGTGTCTGGCACTGCACTGGCCGTACAATGTGTACATGTATGTCCCGCCCGATACGTGGTCAGGAGCTTGTTGTTGTGTGTCGCCCGTTGCCGATCCCGCGCAAAGGATTTTCCGCTCCAAGCGATGCCATATGCGCAGGCTCTCATAACATGTGAGCCACGGTGCATCACATTGTTGGGCAGTGGTCATACGGCAGCTGCGGGAGGCGAAGATGGCGCTGATGGTTGTTGTGGATGGCTTACCCTTCAGGTCAAGGCTGGTAGCATCGTCGGTTTTGCGAGGCGACTGGGGCCTGGAGACGCTGTCAAAGGCGTGCTGAACAACTTGCCCGAGCGCGACTGGGGCAGATCGCGGGTGGCAACTGGTGCCTTGTCGCTCCGCGTCCAATCCTGCAAGCAGGCCGCCACGAGTTCTGTTTTATGTGGTTAGGGCTTTGCTGACTTGAAACCTTGCAAGGAAAAAGCGACCCCGGTTACGTAACACGGTCATACCTTAGTTGTGTTGACTGCGGATGGCAGAGTCGAGGAATCCTCATCTGCCGTCGAGAGTGCGTGTGACGTGTGTGATCTCGTCACACGAAGTGGCCCATTGAAGGCCCTAGCACTGCGACGCTGGCTGTATTTCCTAATCCAGGGGTGTTGCAGGGCCTCAGCCAAACTCGCACGCTTGAGTGGGTCGCGCACCTACAGAGAGAAACAGAGCACGGTCAGACTAGACTGAGGCCCCTTGATGCGAGTGAGTCGGCCAAGTAAGTGGGTTAAGTGCCCAAGGAGCTCAATCTGTATTGACCTGGCGCATGTGTTAGTGCTTACCAGGAGCATTTGCATGAACGAGACCGCGTCCTTGCCCAGGTAGGGGGGCCAAACAACCTCCTTGGTCCGGATCAGGTTAAGCGTCTCATATTGGGATGACTGAAGAGGGCAAAACAAATCACCAGCAGCAAAGCGCAAGCAGTATTGCCAATACAGGTACTGTTAAACTGGCACTTGTCATGACACGGATAGCGGTGCTGTAGATGCATTGGCAGCGCATGTGGGACTGCCATGGGATCTCACACACGGTTTGACGGCGCCTGTGCCCATGCGCACGACCTCTCTTGCACTGCCCACTGGTACCCTGCATTCTGCTCAGGGTAGGTCAGGGCGGTGCATGTCCCTTCCCATGTCCTGTGACGACTTCCCTGATTTGAAATATGTTTATACTACTGCAGCCCTGCCCTGCGCTCACTGATGCAAAGGGCGGTGCGCCTGTCATGAGCTCGTAGGCCAACACGCCGCAGCTCCAGCAGTCAACCTTGTTCGTGTAGCTGCAAGGAAAGACAAGCACTAGTGCAGACGTGAAGCCGATGCCTGATGCAAAGGTGTGATGGATGACAATCCACAAGTTTGAGCTTGGAGCATGCGGGCCTCCTGGTGTTGTTGCTGTTGCTGCTGCTGCTGCTGTTTACATGGTTTTCAGTCCGGGCAGGACTGCTCAGGGCCTCCTGGTGTAGTCTCTACGTACAAGCTCTAGCATGTGCCGAAGGACATCAAGCTTGGCTTTTTCGTCACTTTCTTTGCTGCCAGCCTGGTGGAATTGTGGTTTGCCACGTACCGTAGGATTCACAGTACTTGATAGTCATTGAACTTGTCAAGTGGTTTTTTGGCTTCCAAACGACAAATTCACCCCCGATTTGGCGGGCTTGGCGGTGCACAAGTTCGTGTATTTGGCAAAAACTCCCAAATACTACACATGGAAACATTACACGCAACATTATTGCATGCAGCACCACTACCAAAAGTGATGGCCAGAGGTTAGATGGGCACAAGCAGCGACATGGCTGCTACGTGAGGGCTTACTGTACTTGGAGAACTTTGAAAATCCCGTTGGAAAGTGACCTATTTCCCTCGAGCTGCAAACGTGGTGGGAGCCAACTTGTCAGGTCCATTCGCCAAGCTGGAATCTCAAGTACTGCGAGTTCTACGGTATGCCAAGTGTTTTTTGCTGATGACAGCATGGACATACAGTGATGGCAGCACGGCGGGCTGGTGATGCTTTTCAATCACGTGTGTGCCACAAGCTCGCACTGCCTGCAACCCTCTGCATTCATTCCCCCACCTGATGGACGGATTGTCCTTGTTGTCAAAGGGGGTCTTCTTGACAGGCATTTCCAAAATCTGCGCAGCAGAGTACAGGCGACGAGTTCTGATCATCTTTTCCAAAGATGCCGTGGTGCGTTTGCTTGCTCCCTTGGCGTCGTCAAGGCAATGCTGTCCCTCTTTAGCCATGCTGCCACACGCACTTCACACCCCAGCCCCACAACCATAGCGCAGTAACGCCAAAGTGCAATTGCATTAAGTGTCCACACTTCACAGTATGCCATACCCACCTCAGGGGCCAAATAATCAATGGTTCCCAATCTGCAGCCACACACACACACACACACACACACCAAGCAAACAAGATGGCAATCAGTGAACGTCGCGACATGGATGGCATCAAGAGGACCACAATAACTAGAACACTGTCAAGGTGCCAATATGTTGTTTTATCATCATCATTACATGGCTTTTCATGGTTTAACCCACGGTCCTGCAGCTAGACAAAAAACTTTTCTAACAAAGAAAAGTTACGCGCCTGACAATTATCAAGCCAAGAAAGCTCACTGGTTCATGGTGTGTTTGTGTTGTGACATACACGCACACACCTGGTGTTGGCGTGCTCATTGGCGCAATCAATAGCCAATCCTGCATGAAAGAGCACAGCAAGGGACAGACTGCTGTGGAAACAACTTCTACCAGATCACAATTCAGACGTCGAATTCAAACTGTGAAGAGGTTTGAATTGAGACTTATTCGAAGAATGTTGATGATTGTGAAGGGTGGTGCGGGAACTGCTTCTGAAGCCATGCGGACAAGAAAATTAGGGAACGTGCATGGCATTGCACTGGCTCATGGCACCAAGGGCTGCTGACACAGCCAGCCAAAGCATGGCCAACCTGCACTTACCAAAGTCAGCTATCTTGACTTGGTAAGCGTAGTTCAGTAGAATGTTCTCCGGCTGCATTATGTGGGGCATAAGTATCAGTTACAGTGCTTGCATCACAGCCCACCTGCACTGTCTTCAGCCGTACAATCATTGAATGGACCCTGTCTTACCCGAGACACTGCATCGATTAGTGTGACCTGCATCTGCTTGTTCTCCTGGTACATCCCTCCTTTGCAGACACCAGGTGCACCAACTTGGTCAACTTGATTTGTTCAACCATGTGTAACCTTGGATGCGGCTAAGGCACATGTGGGCGACTAGGCCTCCTGGCCCCTTCTTGCTCTTGTTCTTTTTTTAGAATTTGACCTTATTTTAGGCGGCTCAATCCTGTTTTGTCTTCAGTTGGCCCGCCTTGCCTGCTTTGTTCCGTACGTTCGTTTTGCTTTCTTGCTCAGGGTAGGCCAGGACGGTGCCCATCTCGGTCCGCGTCCTCTGACGGCTTCCCTGGTGTATAAGCATATATATAAACATGTGTATAAGCATATATATATATATACATGTATGTGTCTTTTATATATATGTGTGTGTGTGTGTGGACCTTGCCCTATGGAGCCCCTTTACACCCGTTCTGGCCGAGCCCCCACCTTGATGTCCCTGTGTATGAGGCCCATCTCGTGTATTGAGGCCATGCCTGACAGGAAGGGCTCCAGGATAAGCGGAACCACAATATTCTCTGCACACAGAGCACGTAACATAGAAAAGCACACAGAAGAGGACAGGTGAGACGCGGGAGCACGCAACAGACAAGACTGATGCAGCTTTGGAATGGAACGAGGCAGGAGAACCAGTGAGCCTTGGAAGGCACGTGCATGTCACCAGCCAGACAACAGTATCAGGAAATGGCTCTCAGTTCCTCACTGACGGAACACAGGAGTGGAAATACCAAGGTTTTCCAAGGTTCAATACCCTGAGGTTACTCTCCCTGAGGTTACCTTGAAATCAAACTTGCGCATTTGCAAAGGACTGCTGGTAGTCAGTCCGAAAACAAAAATGCATCAACACACGCACATACTACCCTAAGCAGGCCCCTGGCTCCAGATCGGGTGTGGTCACGCCCCCCCCTTCTGGCATGGCCTCAGGGTAGATGTGGTCCAACACTATCTCCCACTGCCTGCCCTTCCTGGCGTACCTGCCAGTCTCCCTGCATTTCTGCGCAGGTACTGGTACACATCACCCTGCATGGGGACAGGGACATGATTTCTGTCATCTGGCAAGCCTCAGTGACCAAAACTTCTTCCTGATTTCAATTGCTGGCCCCTCAATCTATCTCAATCTGACGGCCTTGTGTACACCAAGCAAATGGTCCTGAGCGCTGACAGCCTCGTTATATACAATACAACCGATAACCTGTGACCCTGAGCAAGACGCTAAGAATGTAATGAACAAATGAAACAACCAACGGATTATACGAAGTAACCAACGGGCAGTGTTCACCACACATTCACGCACTCCTGGGGCCCACTCCAGGGCCATGTACACGTATAAGCGGTCCTTCCATGCCGCGTACATGCCGATGATGCTGGGATGGGTCAGGGCCACGTGCAGCCGGATCTCACGGGCAACCTGAAGTCATCAGAGTGTAACAAAGGTATGCAGTGCCAGCTGCCAACCTGCTTTATTGCACAGCTGGAATTGGGTTACGCAAGATTCTCCATGCTGCGTGCTGCGTGCCGCGTGCTGCATGCTCAGTAACAAAGGTGATGTGACATTGCAGTGATTGGAAGTGAGTCCAGGTACACGGCCTGCGTGGCGCCTACATGTGGCTCGTCCCACCCTCTCATCCCTGCCCTGCTTTCATTAGGCAGATCTGGCTCTCCTCTGCCCTCGCCCACCCCCCTTTTTGCCCCCTCGCTCCCCACGTGCCTGGTGCCTTTCAATAGCAGATAGCTTGTGCCGCTTGTACATTTTGAGGGCGACCGTGATGCCGCTGCGCTTGTCGATGGCGTGGTAGACCAGGCTGATGTTGCCATCGTACCTGAGTGCAGACAGGCGTGATAGCGATGAATGCTTACGTTTGATGTGTAAGTTCTACAGCAGGGAAGCCGATAGACAACACGGTATACATGCCCATGGACGCCGAAGGCCTGTCATGCGCTCCACTGGGCAGTCTTGCCACTGCAATAGAGTCATACAGCAATTTCTCAGCAGCTCTATGTTGAGCCAGGCATGAACCAGTCATGTGCCGCCTGGTGTCCGCACATCCTGCTAGGTCGTATTATGGTTACGTCAGTTACTGAAACCGTCCCCACAGGCGCACGTACATGTTCCTGCGCAGCTCAAAGTCCTTTATGCTCCTGCGGTCACACAAGCCATGAAACAAGGTCACACGTTGTGTTTGAAACCAGGGATGTAACGGAAGGCAAGCCTTAAAGGAAAGGATGCACCAACACATCAGAATCAGTAGCGCATCACTATGTTACTAGTTTTACTTTCTTGCTCAGGGTAGGTCAGGGCGGTGCCCGTTCCGTGTCCTGTGTTCCAGTTTATTTGAAGCTTAGACGATTTGGTTCAGGACGAGTGCACCCTTGAACAGCCTACCTGTCACGGCTGTAAACAAATGCATGAAGGGCTTAGAATAGGCACAGGACTGGGAGGGACGCCATCACAGGGCATAGCCAACCTAGTCAGCTTGTGCAGCCATGCAGTTGACTGGATCTATCTGGCACTCACCACTTCTGGCGCATCAGCATCACGGGGCAGTGTGAGGACATCGCCAATGTTGTACTGCACGGGGGCAGTCCACACAAGTGCGTCAGCAGCAGTACTTGTGTTATTGCCATGTGCTGTGGCTTTACACAAAAGTGTGTCAGCTGTAGTACAATTCCCGTAATGTTGTGCTGTTTAGCCATTAACATCTGGCGTTATGCAGCACGGGGCCGTTGCATGCCTGATCTTGTTTGCTGTGGACTCTCTCTATGACTAACAGATATGCCTCGGCCCCCTGCTATGATTCCTTCCCTTGACTACCATTGCACTGGATCCATTATAGTTTCAACACGACACAGAACCTCTCAAAAACCTCATCCCTATTACAAAGATACTTTAACTTTGTGGACTTGACACTTAAGGTGGACCAATCCTGTGTCAGTCATAATCCCATGATGAGAAGGTGGCAGTCTACACACCAATCCCTTGAGAACCTTCCTTTAGTCCTTCCTGTGCACCATGTTCATCAGAGCTTTTGCTGCACCTATCTGTGTGAGTCACACCTTTCATATTCAGGTGCAGGAGCTGCTGCGGGCATCACTGTGGCACTGACGTTGCTGCTGGACTCTGCCTCCTGCGTTTGTGCAGCCCCTGACTGCTGGGTGGGGCCTGATCCTTCCATGGATACAGATCCCGCACTGCTGAAGGCCTGCATGGGCAGACCATGGCGTGTGCATGATTAATTGCATGGGCAGCCCCACATGGCATGCACGCACCGGGCACAGGTGGTGACCATCCAGGCATGTTATATAGTCTTAAACCGCTGCAAGTACCGTGTGCCACTGATACCAGGACACTGCAGGTGCTGCGGCCGCTCCTGCTTCTGAGTTAGAGCTCCAAGTATAATTGCCAACCACTGGGCTGTGGGTTTCTTCTTTGCACCGGCTGTGGCTGAGGCCGCTTCACAGGACTCAAGCACCAAGATGCAAGTGCTCTGGACTTACAATACCACGCACATACACTAGCTCGCGTAAACTGGGGCCAGATGGCAGGACATGGCAGGTTACCTGGCTGCCATCCAACATGCACACACACACACACACACACTCATGTTCAGAGTCACTTGCATACACACACTCACACCTTTGAATTGGCGTGGCTGATGGTGGCATGTGGTGTCGTGGGAGCAGCCATGGAGCCCGCACTGCTGAGGAACTGGGATAAGCCTCGGCTGCTTGCACACAAGTGGCTTGGGCTGTTGGGCGCCTCATTAAAAGCACTGCACATGGTCGGGCAAATCCAATCAAGACATCATTGGTGGAGGCTCTGTCCTCTTGGTATAGCTGGCCCTGCCTAGTAAGCATCAAGGCATAAGAGACAGTATGATGGCATTCACCAACAGGCTGGAATATTGCCGCTTTGGGGCTCGGTGGGTTTCTGGCTGGCTGGCTGGCTGAGGCAGACAGACTGGCTGGCTGGCTGGCTGAGGCAGACAGACTGGCTGGCTGGCTGGTCAGCCGCTGAACACATGACAAACCTTTTGAAATGTACAGAGGCCACGCCGTCGAGCTTTGGAAAGCTGTGTAGCTTTTCAGAAGTCGGTGAGATGACAACTTCCTCTGTGCCCTTTACACTGCATGACGTGGACTTTGTCGATGGCAAGTCGCTCGTCTGGGATGCCGGATGGACGCCGGCTTCGCTTTTGGTTGATGCAAGCCTGAAAAACAATTTGCAATAGGAGTTGTTCAGCAATTGAGCCACGCAACCAGTACTGCTACGTAGCGCATGCTTCTGAAGACGAAATGGCGCACGCCCATTCAGCTTCTCTCAACTGTTGCCGCTTGCGCTATAGCAGCCATTGCAGCTGCGTCTGTAACACTATGCTGGCGGCATCAGACACACCTTGAATTCAACAGCCGATTCAAAAGGTCCTTCATTTCGTCGTCAGAGTGGATCAAAGGCCAGCAGCCAGGTGGGAGAGCAAGCGCCGGTGAAATCGCATGCCTTCGCGCATTGCCACAAACGTCAAGCTCTGATTTAGAACTCCTGAAACGGGTCCTGGCCGCGACCAGCCAGAAGATGATGAGCCGGTACGGCGGATTTGACCTTTTCGACCATTCGGTCCTTGCACCACTCGCAGCTGTATCGTCAGTCATTTGGAAAGGAGTGTACGCCTTGGGCTGCCAGGACCAGTCAGCCGCCCGTATGACTTCCTTCTTGAACGTCGTATACGCGTATGACTTCCTTCTTGAACGTCGGGCAGGCGCTATCGGCCGCTACAGCCTTTCTTGCGGTTACGGTAACCCTAGGGTACGTCCAACCCTGCTGGTGTAGCAAATGCCAGCACTGAGTCTCTCCGAGCCCGGCTTCCACAATGTCTGTCTCGCACGTTGATTGCTTGTGTGAATGGACTCGCAAGTCGAGCACTGTCGCGGACACCCCGCGAAACCCTGCGTGGCGAAGGTCAGGTTGCCACTGGCCTGGAGGACCACTCAGCAACACCCACCCGGCACCCGGCTGGTCCCCTTGTCCACCGGCAAGCTCCACTGGCAAGCTTCCCTTAACCCTTGCCTTACCCTAACAAGCCTGTGTGTTGGTCAGCCTGGGTGGCTATCTCTACTCAACGATTCATGTATCTGAGTGGGTGTGCATGTGCAGCATGACGTGGCCCAGGGTTTGCGCAGGCAAAGAGAATTCAAAAGCATGCAGGCAGCGTTGGGTGTTCTGGCTCATGCCGTGTGCGGCAGGGAGACTCATTGCTGCAGGTGTTGCTATGATGCAAGTACTTCGTTGGTGTGATTCTTCACCAGTTTACAGCAGACAGACATACTGCATGGACATATACATTAGATCATTCGAAGCTTGCGCGTTGAAGGCAAGCGGGAACCACCCCAGCTCACTCAATATGCATGACAGGCTTTCAGCTGAGCCAGTGGATGTCAGCTACCCAACGGCTGAGTGCTTCCTTGACCTTTAGGCCCTTTGGATGCTAAACCAGGTCAAAGTGTGCACAGTTTACTCAGTAATCATGACAAACCACAAATTTTAGAATGCGGCAACCTGTCAACGGCCATTAGCATACCTGCTGGGTATCGCATGTTCATATCAGGCTGTCTGCTAACCGATTTGTATGCCTGCTAGGTACTACCATTGTTATATGCTAGGCGCATGGGGGAGGTCGTGAGTGCCATGACTGGTGGCCCTGGCTGCCCCATGCATTGCCCACATGCATAAGTATATTGCCCATCCACACAAGCATTTGGCCAGGTGAAGTGAAGAGGCTGGGTTTACGGGTCAAACGTCGTGAGAACCAAGGGCCAGACTTGTAAGCGCACCGCTTGCAGGACAGGCTTCCATTCGACCTGCGCGCATGGCGCTGTCCACAAGTGAATGCCCATCCACACGAAGACGCATGTTCTCTGTCGCGTGTGCAACCGTTTTCAATTCAAAAAGCCATGGATTGCCGCCGAAGAAGCAGGGATGAGGATGAGTCGAAGCACCTGAGCTTCGCCTCTGCTGATAGAGTCAACTTTCATTCTCGCTTCTGCGTGATGCGTGCCAACGCCTTGCTTTAAAAGTGATGATGGAAGAACCTGTCTGCATTCAGCAGAGCTAACAGGAGCAGCCCAATGCCTCATCCTACTGGATCGCAATCCGCGGCGCAGTCATGCTGCTTTCAATGCCGGCCCGAGGACTGTCTGTTCTGCGGCAAGGATGATTATGAATTGGGCTTCGCTCCCCGGACAATCATCAAGTGCAGCTGCTGCACCGTCAAGTGCATGCATGTGGAGTGTATGCAGCAAGCAGGCAGGGCAGTGGACGTCAGCGTCCTGGAACCGGATGCCATTTGTACCTGTAGCGAGGTGAGGCTATGAGACTGAACCTTCGCTGCAGCGACCCACTCCTATTCTCCATACACAGTATATGATGGTTTTGGTTGTGCTTGCAGACGTGCCAAAAGGTGACACGCTTCGCGGAGACTCCTGCGCAAGGTTTCCCCGCAGCTAGCGTAACCTTGTTTTGCAGCAGTGTCGCCTACACGCTCCAGACAAGACATGATGCTCTTGCAGAAAGGCAAATGCATTGTGCGTCATGCAGATTCAAGAAAGTTGGATTGGCCGCACCGGCCAGAGGTGGGCCCTGAAGGGAGCACATGAGGACTATACTCTCGAGGTGGTCAAATACAAGGCAGGCGACAAGGGTGCGTGCGATAGGGAATACACTGCTGCAATTCGTTTCCATGTTGAGTCATGGCATTGACATGGCTGTTTCTATGGTCCATACCTGCTCTGCAACTGTCAGTTCAGAGCGCATGCTTTTGGTACATTATGCTTCAAATTACAAACGCTTATACGTCAGGGATGGCCGTGCACGTGGCATGAACACCACTACTCAAGTCTACTGCCATGACCATAACGACAACTGTGGTCGGAATGACAGCTGTGGGCTAGCGATATTACCATACGTTAGATTGATCCAGGGTGAACGGACAATTCATGCTGTGTTAGGCATGGGCATTGTCAACTGCCATTTGGACCCCTGGAGGCAAAATGCATTGCACGCACACGATGGCCAGGAGATGCAAGCAAGCCCACATGTTGACACTCGGTCGGCATTGTTCAAATGCACGCGTTACGCCATGCCATGTGCCACGGCACACGTCCAACTGTGATTCTGAGCATGCTTTTGGTTTGATGCTCGTAATCCTTGGACTGCACGTGATCACATGCAAGGTCACCAACGCACAGGAAGGCACGCCCTGCATCACTCTTGCCCTTGTTGACTACCATCATTCACGTTGACTGATTGCTTCCACGTCTGTCATTGCTTGTGTGCTGCAGCCATCACATCGACGGTGGATTTGGCAATCAAGATATTCCGAAGCTCTTTTAGTGAGTGTATCAATGGTGAATAAACGGTGGAAAGCACGCCTTTCGCACCTTGCGCGCATGCACTTGTGTCTGCATATGCTAGCTGACTTTCTCATCATGGTGAAGGCTTTACACAAGAGCTTGCTACAGAGGGCTGGAATCCCTGTTTGTTTGCTAAGCGTGATAAAGTGCTCCCGTGAAAGCGACAAGACACAGTCAGCCATATGCAGTCATGGCCACAGCATGACATCATGCATTGCGGCTTTCACACAGAGCATTCTGGCCGTACCTTCAAAGAGTGCAACTGGTCTCCGTTCATGAGCCATCTGTGCCGATCAAAATAACCGCTCAATCTGCCAGTTGTGATGCTAGTGATGCATGCTGGTATGGCATTACCTGTTATTGCATGACATCAGATTGATTTGCCTGTTATTGATCCCCTCTGGTGCCCAGAAATGCTGCTGATGGACAACGGACGTGACATTGTGGAAATGGTCTGTCAAGGATATGAGTCTCCTGAACCAGAAGAGAAGCCAGAAGCGGCCAAGCCCACCAAGCCAGCCCAGCGCGTCACGCGTGCCCGCCGTGCAGCAGCAAGCCAGGAGGAGAGCGAGAGCGATCAGAGTGATGAGAGTGATGCTGAGAGCGATGACGAAGATTTCTTCAGTTTTGGTGAGTAGTTCGGGCAGCTTGTTGTTGGTTGTGATGGCGCTTGTGCTTTGCTTTGCTCCTGATCGCATGTGGGTGTTTCAAAGGGATCCCCTTGGCCCATGTCAACCCACCTATTTTTATTCAGAGACCAGTGTGCAGTCGGAGTGTATGGGCAATCGTGAAATTGCTGGGTACAGTGGGCCACACTGGCAGTGTACTGAAGTGTGGGCAACACATTGCTTGAAAGGTTTGACGGGGCAACGTTTGAGCAGGTAAGATGAAGTCCAGGGTTGCTGTCAGCCAGGTAAGAGAAAGGCACGGGATGAGTGCTAACTAATTAAATTAATGGATTAATTAATTAATTAGTGCTAATGAATTTGCCTGGGAATGATTAGTCAGTCCTGGCCAATGCAGCCATCCCAGCCGCTTCCTCAGCTCTTTGGCAGTAAACTGCAAGGCCGGATCAGGAAGACAACACAAGTCCAGCACTCGACGTAGTGTCTGTTCGCAGCCTCTTGACGACACACTGTGCCTCAAAGAAGCCACTAGCGTCAGCATCTCTGCAGAAACGGGCCAGAAACCGACGTTCTAGGGTTGCCGTTGATTGAGACCCAAGCAAGCGCCTTACCGGCAGTAGCAGTTGCATCTGCAGCCCATGCGAATCATGTGCACCCTGGCCTTGCTCTCAGTCACCTTTCCCCCTCCTCTTTTGATAGATGTCCACATGGGTGTTTGATGAGAGGCTGGCCTCATGTTCAGGGTCGTTGTTGCAACCATCAAGCCAAACGATCCAGAGGTCGTCAGGAACATGTGTAGTATATTCCCAGTCGTGCCCTGCTGCCCCGCATGCCCATGCATGACCCTGCAGGTGAATTTAGAGTCTTGGTGCTGCGCAAGCTGGAAACGGTCGTGACAGTGGCAACACTGCGGTGAGGAGCTTGAAAGTGTGCATCCTGTTCATGTGAGCGCCGCTTCGCTTCGCTCCTGGTCGCATGTGCGTGTTTCAAGCGGGTTTCGCTTCAACTGTGCCAGCCCACCCGATTGCAATTGAAGGTCAAAATGGATGGCCAAAAGCCACCCCGTATGGGCCATTCCAGCATCTGGTCTTAAACTCTTCCGATGGGGGTAAGGCGACCACACACACCTACGCATGCCGGTGTCCAGCAACGGGGACACTGCAAGGATTTCGGCATTGCCAGGCTGATGTCATTACCCTGTGTGGTGCCATTCTTCACGTGTGGTTTGCAGGATCTTTGGGCCTCATTTCGCTGAGATGCCGTTCATCTCCACCCGGGCAGGCTTCAGGCGCGAGGGCAACTGCAGGCGACTGGTGCGGGTGAGTGTGGATATCCATTCACGTCAAAAGGACCGCCCAAAGATGCAGGATGAGGTGTGCACAACCCTGAGCAGGAAAGGCAAAAGGCAGTGTAAATACATATATATACAAAAGGCAAATGGCAAGTGGCAAATGCAGTGCAGGCGAGTGACATCTGCAGCGCTGTACACAGACACACCAGGGACACCCACATGCACTTGTGATTCTACCCGCTGCTGCGTAGGCAGTGCTTTTTTTTGTTTTCTTTCATACCTATGTCTAGCAGCAACCTTAAGGCCGCACCTGCAAGCAGCCACACGGGGCGCCGGAAGTTTTGTTGTTTTACACGGTGCGCCGGAAATGTTGCTGTTGCACACGGAGCGCCATGTTGTTAATGGGAAGGAATGGAAATCTGATGTTAGAGGACGTTAACTGAGATAATGGAAATCTGTCTCAGATGGCAAAATCATGCTGCACTGAAACCATGGGTTGTACTGCCTCTTGCCTCACCCTCTACAACCTGTGCATTATTGTTACAGGCTGACATCATTCTGACGGCTAATGGTCGTACTTGGAATGGGCAGGCCAAAAATTTGATGTCAACTCGGTACTAACACTATGCTTCATAGCGCTCCTTTTGTGCATCACGTGTCTTGTTGCAGGCTGTGGACGACCTGCTGTCTGATCTGGGTGTGGAGTACCTCGTGCTGCCTAGCGTGACCCCGGTCCTGGCCATGTGGACGAACAAGTTTGGGTTCACTCAGCTAACGGATGAGGAGCATGAGGTGGGGCATGCGTTTTGCATACACGGTTTACACTGTTTACCCACTGTGTCTTGTTTACGCCAACAGCTTTGTGTGCTGCGGTAGCATCGGGCAGAAGCACGTACCGTGGTTGCTGCATTTCATGCCCGCCTAATCAATGTCCCTGACGAACACAGGTGGCACTTGCATCGTAGTGGTCATACCAACTTCTTGGTCGTTCTATCACTACGTCATCTGCTCGTCACACGTGTTATCACACTTGTTCAGGTGCTCAAGGAGTGTGATATCGTTGACATGGACCCCGAGACCACACACCTGGTCAAGCGAAGGGTCGGTCAGCAGGGCCCTGCGGCGGAGGCCGGCGCATCATCACACAGGCGCATCAACACACCACTCAAGTAAGGCCAAGAGTGTGACCACGGTTGAGTGATCTCAGGCACCAAACCATGCATGCTGATGTCTAGGGTAGTGCCAAAGCGTATCGAAGCACTGTCTGACACGTAGCAGATAGAGCACTATCTAGATATGTATCGGATACGTATCATGCACCAGTACTGGTATGCCATGGCACACCACTACTGAGGGTCAGGGGGTGCGTTGACTGCCACCACCTTCAAACACCTGCATGTCACTTTAGTCGGTGTGCATGCTGGCTTTGTTGCAAGGCAACCAACTCGCATGGGGCAAGATCACGAGCGAGGTCACCCCATGGCAAGCAGACGGTGCTTTTATAGGCGCTGGTCAGCTGCCATTGCTTGAGCATGATCAGTACGAGGACAATACAATTTGTCCTTGTGCCTCAGTTCCCATTGAACCATTCAAGACTGAGGTTATATACGTGGGAAGGGTGGAAATCAGTCA
This sequence comes from Chloromonas sp. AAM2, assembly GCA_004335635.1. Lineage (NCBI taxonomy): Eukaryota > Viridiplantae > Chlorophyta > Chlorophyceae > Chlamydomonadales > Chlamydomonadaceae > Chloromonas > Chloromonas sp. AAM2. Next base: position 876 of record QAXH01006645.1, on the reverse strand, counting down.
GACACATGCTATATTACCATTCCATGTGTGTATGTACACAAGGGAAGCCGTCAGAGGACTTGGAACTGGATGGGCACCGCCCTGGCATACCCTGTGGAAGAAAGCAAAACGAACGCAGGGAACAAAGCAGGCAAGGCAGGCAAGGCAGGCAAGGCAGGCCAACTGCAGGCAAAACTGCAAAACTGCAGGCAAGGCATGATCAGAACATGTTGATAGCAGACAAGGTGCAGACATGCTTTCACTTTGCTTGTGCTGTCTACCATGCAGCCCCACCACCATGCAACCGGCAGGGGCGGCCAAGTTGCGGGCTTCACAGAACAAGCCGGCTGCCGGTATTCCCTCATCAACCCAATCTGTCAAGGTGGGTGTTTCAAAAGGCTTAAATCTGCACATACACCGGTAGACTGGAGTTGGAGCTCACCCTACGCCATACATGACTGCGCATAAGTGCATTAGTGCACAGAAGCTTGGAATACAATTACGGCCTTCAGCACGTATGGAGCTGATTGGTTGTGTCTGTTTGCTACTGGATGGCTTTTGGGATCTTGCGGGCCTCTTGCGATTGGATTGAAATCTACAATCTAGCCCGTGTCAAGGCTGCTTGGCAAGCTCTGAGCTCAGGAATTGAAGCTGAAGCACGGGAATCTGATAAGGCGGTTTGAATCTGGGTGCGTGTGCGGTGCATACTTTTGCATGCAGGCCAAGCCCGAGCGCGGCCACAAGAAGGCAGCAGCAGCCGACAGCACATACACCCAACCTCTGGTCAAAGGCAGCAAGGCACCCCGTGTACCCCGCACAGCCACAGCTACGGCCAAGCGCGCCAAGGCTGCCAAGCAGGGCGGCAGCGATACAACAGAGCGTGAAAGCAGTGAAAGT